>JANZLH020000136.1:1361214-1380502 GCA_026770325.2 Erythroxylum fimbriatum
TGCTTGGGTTTAACATATTGGATTAATCTTTGATGGATTTTATATGCATACTTTTATGAATAATTTGTATTTGTTTTTGCCAATTATTTTTATAATTTTTTGTCATATATATTGATATGAATAGTTTCTGGTTACCTTGAGAACCGAACCTGAAAATAGGTTAACCGATCCTATAGGTTCTTTAGGTTCAGGTTCAGGTAATTGCCGAACCTGGCATTCAGATTTAGGTTTAAGTTCAGGTTATTTATGAACGGATCAAGTTACCCTACCATGAACACCCCCTAAATAGTAGACTATACGTAACTCAACACTGACACTTGTTTTTGGGGGGGCGGGCTAGGACCCGGTATTTTTCCTTTTTTCATTTCTAATCAAAAGATATTGTTTATTAGCAAAAGAAAAAGCTCTTAATATCCCAACTCCCAAAGTGCGTCAACAGAAATACTGGTAAGCCAACGCCTTAGCTTATCCTCTCTCCAAAATGGCAAGCTTCATACAGGATCCTAAGTAATTGTGTATGGTAAAAGATTTACTGTTCCACATGAGTAATCCCCTAACTTTACATCAGAATCGCTTTTCTTAGGAAATTTAAAAATCTATGTTATCTCCATCCTCCCTTTCAAACATAGAAAGATATATATATAATTCAATGGTGCAATGGGATTCAACAGAAAAAGGTAGTGGAATAGGCAATCAAGAAAATGGCCCCTACAAACACAATCTATAGCAACTAGCTCGAAAGGAGTAGGAGGACTTTCACTAAAAAGAATCAAATGTGAAATCTTAACAACTAAAATAATCAATCTTATCATAGAACAAATAGTTGCTCATAATATACGTGTGGAATATAGTTCAAAAACTAAAGCAATTAGAGACTTCCAGTGGAGCATCAAGATCATAAAAATAAGAGACTTCAATATATGTCACATTGAATATTAAAAGATAACAGAAATCGAAGCAGACTTACCTGGTCTGGACATATAATATATACAGTTGCATGATGTAGACACACATGTAGGATGTAGACGAAACAAAGAATGATAATGAAAGATGTTCAGACGCGGTAAAGAATTAGACAGTTCAACTACATAACCATCAGTGGAGAAAACAATTAAAGTAAGAAACAAGTTCTTAGAACCTTAAGCTATGAAATGAGGGTTTTTGTACACAGGTGCTTATGTAGACACGTCCTGTTTATATAGCAATAGATGTATTTTATGTGGCTAATTTTGGATGTTTAAACTGCTGTCATTTTACCCTCAAGGGGTGTGACTCGATGGTTGAGAGCGAGGCTTGATTTCGGTTAGGTCTCAGGTTTGATTCCCTACTAGCCCCTCTTGTAAGTAGGGTGTTCAAAAAAAAGAAACTGCTGTCATTTTGTAAGCAATCTCAATTGTATGAGCAACTTGCTAAATTCTTTGAATATATTATTTGCCTTTCCAAAAATTAATAATAATTCATTTCTACTTACCTAATGTAAATTATTCATGTGGATAAAATTTATTACTCCCTCCGATTCATAATAAGTGTCGTTTTATTAAAATCGTTTATTAAGAAAGCTAATGAAATTATAGATATACCCTTATTAATACTCCCATGAATTGTCTTGAAATTGTGATATGTGTAATTAAGATGAGAGAGAAATTGCATATTAATAAGAAATTGTGAGAGAAATTGCAGATTAAATTATCTTGAAATTGTGATCTGCGTAATTAAGATGAAAGAGAAATTAAAGTAAAATTATAAACATGCATACAAAGTCAAGAATGACAATTATTTTGAATAATTAAAATATATCTAAAACAACACTTATTATGAATAAGAGAGAGTATATATATCTTTTACCAACTATCTTTTTTCACCTTTACATTAACAATTAATGACTAATGTTGTGAAGATGTCAATAAGTTGAATAAATGAAGATACTCTTATCTTTCTTATTGTCATTAGATGTCGCCTATATGAGGGAGAGAGGGGGAGCGAGAGAGAGCAAAGGGGGAGGAATTACGTTAATAAAATGGTTTAAGCAAATTATTTAGCAAAACAATGAACTCAAATTGGAGTAAAAGGCAAATTCGAAGTGAACATGGAAACTATTGGGTTTAAAAAAACATTTGGTCAACCATTTTCTTTTTATCTCTTTCAAATTAAAATTTAATAAGCCTTTTTATTCAAATTAGGCCCAATCTCCAACAAGTATGTCATTCTTACAATCCTTATTAAATTTCCTTTAAAGCTATTAGTCCATTTCCATTTTTCACTTAACATGAGGTGCTGTCCTTCTTTTCTAAGAACTTGAGTTATTTTGCATAAATCCATTTCTTTTTAAAGAATAAATTCTATTTTATGATACCTATATTAAGATAATTCCATTTAATTCACTTTCATTTCACCTTTTCTTATAATCAATATTTTGAATTTCGATCCGTACTAACCGAAGAAAGGAACGAAATATAGGTGCTTATGTACTGGGTGTAAATACCAGTCGATACCGACATGTTTCGTCTAATATCGGCCGGTACTTACGATATTTATAATACTGGCCATATACCAGCCAGTATCAGAAAATTTTGAAAACTATAAAGACTTATTAGCAAAACTCCCCTCATCTCTTTCTTTTTTTCAAAATTTTTTAATTAGTTATTTAGTTCAACTTTTATTGTGATTTTTTAATTTTTATTTTTAAAATAAAATAAATATCTGTATTACTAATAATAATTATACATAAAATAAAAATTAAATAATATTTTATTTTAATCTTTTATATAATATTTATTGATAAAGTATTAATAAAAATGTTTTATTTTTGAAAATAAATAGTTTATTATTTATTATTTATAAACTAATTTATTATATATATTTTTAATTAATCATAAATTAAATATTGGCTTATAATTAATCATAAATTAAATATTGGTTTATTTCAAACTCCAGGTAAGATCATAAACTCTTAGGTATTCATCCATCTATTTTAATTTTAATCTTAGGCCGTTGATCACTCCAATTTTTTTTCTTCTAAAATTAGGTCAAATTGCACTTTTCTAGGCATTCAACTATGTATCCTATTTCAAATTCTTTAGCTTGCTTTTATTTACCTAACACCTAAGTTTATTTCTTATCAAAATCAATAAATTTACATTTTTCACTTAATTTTTTGTTTAGGAATTTTAACTTTCTTTCACTACATTTTTCTGTATCTTTCCCTAATAAGGTAGAGCAATGATTTTGCTAAATCTATATATTTTTTAGTTTTGGTCCCATTTCTATTGAGGACAACCAATAGACTTTAGGGACATCCTCCTTTCCTTTATCCCTTTTCACCCCTAATCTTAACCAGGAACTACCTCTTTGCTCTATAGACATCCTTTCTCCTATATCTTCTCGTTAATATGCTCTATATTTAGGTTATGTTGGCATCGTGTTGGCCTTACCTTCCTCTTTTATTGGTCCTCTGATTTGGTTGCTACTCCTTCCTTTAATGTAATCTTAAAATTATCCTAAAGAAAATTAAGAATCCACAAAAATAAGACAAAGTAATTAATAAAGAAAAAAGTATCATATATAATAAAACATATAAATAAGGATTCCACTTAACATTATCTTTATATTTATAGTTTAGAGATTTTTACGAATTAGATTGCCAAAATTTCTTTATTTAATGAATTGATTTCTCTCGAGCTGAGTTATAATGGCATCCTCAAGTTGATTAATTGATATTTCTATATGATTAAAACCTTTAGTAATGTATTAATATTTTTGAAATTCCAAAAAATATTTGACTCTAAGATTTATGTAAGCCTATCTTTAACACCCTATATGACTCCTAATATCTTGTTTAATTATAGACATATTTTTTCAAATTTTTCATGTAATTTAATTGCTAACTTTTATGAAATCAACATTGAACACAACCAAAATATTTTCCATGTATAAAACTCTTCCTAGAATTACTCAAATAAATCCATAACAAAGCAAGACTAAGTTTCCTCTTATCTAGACTTTATAAAGTTAGACACTCATCCTTCTTGAAACTTAAACATAAACCAAAAAATTATAGAAATGATAAGAAAGTTTCTCTGATGAGATTCTTAATCTTTTGATGTTCTGCACTCTAATGAGCTGATGTTAGTTTTTTTTGGGATGAAAATGGCTTCAAGTCTTGTCCTAGGGTTCTATCTCTCTTCATCCGATAAAAACCTAACTAAATTAAAACTTCTCTGAAGTTAAAACTTTTAAGGGTTTTTTTTAATACTATTTAGATAGGGCATTTCCGTGAGGAGCTCGAGCATGTTCTAGAGTAACACTAGATCTTAAATTTTTATCTAAAAAGCAACACACATGTGTAAGGTTGATATATATATAGGTTTGCTTTAGAGTGTGTTTTTAAGTATTTTTTTTAGTAATAATCATGTGTTTATGAATCAAATTTATGTATTTGTTAGTGTTTTCATGCATTTTGTTTGATTATTATTGATTAGGGCAAGAATTTGATCTTAATGCATGTTTTAGGGAATGTTTAATGTGTTTTGATGATGAGTTGAGACAAAAAAAACTTTAAGAAAAATAGAAGAAAAAGCTTGAGGAAGAGGTGCATGATCATGTAAAATTAAAGCTGGAGCATCTGTGATGTCTTTGTCATAATCATGATAGTGTATGCAAACAAAAGGCAGTGCACTTTTGTACACGGTGATGATCGTGAAAATGCTAGATTTTCCAAATCGCGAGATTTTTATATTTTTAATGATTTGGGACTATTTCACTACAAGAAAAATGTAGATTTGCGACAGAAATTTAGCGACGAAAATTTAGCGACGGAAATATCATTTCTGTCGCTACAATTGATTAATTTAGCGACGATACTCATACTCGTCGCTAAATTTAGAGGAAATTCGTAGCGGCAAAAATTGCGACGGACATTAACGACGGAAAAATATATCCGTCGGTAATCACTACAAGTTAGCGACGAACAATTACCGACGGAAAATATACCGTCGCTAAATTTGGAGGGAATTCATCCCGGCAAAATTTGCAACGGACATTAGCGACGGAAAAATATACCGTCGCTAAATTTAGAGGTAATTATTTGCGGCAATTTTCGTTCCGTCGGTAAAAAGGTGGGAATTATTGGCAGAATAAAAAAAATTTGAGTTTACATACTGAAATTTCCGTCGGTAAGTCCGTCGGTAAATTATTTTTAATGGATTTAGCGACGACAATTTTTCGTTCCGTCGGTAAAAAGGCGAAAATTATTGGCAGAATAAAAAAATTTTGAGTTTACCTACGGAGATTTCCGTCGGTAAATTTTTTTTTAATATCAGCTCACCCGACATCTCCCCCCTGTTCGTTTTCTTCTTCCTTCTTGCTTCCTCTTTATTCCTGCGTCTCCTTTTCGGTTTTCTTCTCTCCGGTTTCTCTGTTGTGGATGCCTTTTCTACTCATCGGAGTTGTCTTATCTAGCCATTGTCATCGTGTCCTTTGGTGGAGGTATTTTTGCAATTACTGTCATGTATTTTTTCGTGTATTGGATGAAAGTTAATTTAGGTATTTAATTACTTTCATTTATTTGTACAGTTTATACGTAGTGTTGTAGTTGTTACTGTAGTCGTTACTGTAGCTGATTGCTCAGTTAGTTAGTTAGTACAAAACTTTATTTAAGCTTAGTTTGAGCTGAGTTACAAATAATCGAAATTAGTGAGGAACAAATTATTCTCTCACTAACAACTGCTCTGTTATTTCTTCATACTGCTCTGTTATTTCTTCATAAAGCGGAGTATTTTAAGAATATTGTAGATGCTAATAATCTCTAAAATTTATATAATTATTGTTATTTCATATTTATCAAAAATGTACTTAACCTTTTAGATACACATATTAAATACAAGACGACCTATAGTTCCATAAAATATTTTTTTGGGTAAGAAAAAAACGAGCAAAGCTCACAAAAGCAAATGGCGTTACGCCATTTTATGGATGCATATAAATAGCATTTTATGGATGCAGCAATAAATGTGCGTTACGCCAGACTCCTTAGAATCGTGTACCACGCATTTTGCTATGACCATCTTGGCGTTCTTCATGTCTCCTACTCATACATATTTTATGATTATATATCTTTGTTAGTTGATCATTTGATTTTTACAGTCAATATCTTTTTATATGCATGCAATACTAATAAATTTTTTTTATACTGATTAATAATCAGGTTGGCCTAAACAAGAGCAGTAAGGACATCTACCTAAGGTTTACTCTTATTAAAAATAAAATAAGATTCACTGTTAATTATCGTAAAGAACAAAATGAGACAAAATAAGGTTCATTCTTAACCTTCATAAAGATTAAAATGAGATAAACTAGGGTCTAACTTATTCTTAAGACTCGTAAAAAGCAAAATGAGACAAATCTTCTTATTTTTATTTTTTTCTTTACGTATTTTTTCTATTTGATTTTTTGTTGAGTTATTTTCTAGATCTTAATATTAAAAATTAATACAACGCACTATATTCTTCAATTATTTCATAATAAGATGCTTAAGGCAGCTTCTTAATGATATATTTTTTTAAAAAAAGTTTATATATTTATATATTATCAATTTATTGAAGTCTTTTTTTAAATTTTTTTAGGACTTATAAAACGTTAAGAAAAACCTTTAGATTTTCTCTTATAAAAAAAGTGATAGTAATGGAAACATATGTTAGAAATTCTGAAGTGGGAAGGCTAAAAAATCAAATGCATTGACCAATTTCATTAAAGAAACAAAAAACGATAATTATAAATTTCGTGCGTTGGTAATTAAGGATAAATAAATAGGACCACAAATACACTAAAAAAAAGAAATAGACAACTCAACATTAATTTGAACCAAACCAAATCAATTACGCTGAACTTGACTCCAATCCTGTCGGAACTCAATAACTCGAATCTCTTTCAAACCCTCTTCGTTCTCTTATGCTTATCTCAAAATTTATCAATCTCATCCATTCAAGCCTTCCTTCCCTGTCGTGATAAAGTATATTTGGTATTTATAAAAAAGAAAAAAAATATTTTAAAGAGAGGTTTCGTGTTGAAACACTAAACTTACTTGTCTAGATTTCAATTATTGCATTTTAAAATCCCAAGCTTTTATGATTTATAAATTAGTTTAATTAAAATAATATTGTTAAAATATAAGCCCATACTTATTTTTGTCCTGATATTTTTAATTAAATATTCGAAAAAGAAAAGAAATAAAAATAAAAATATGACGACATAAGTTAAGCGGCGTGTGTGTCTTCAAGTGTCGTGCATGCATTTTTTCATCTGTTCCTTCCTTTTGCATGCACTCTCTCTCTTCTCTCTCTCTCTCTAAACATATATATATTTATATATATTTACAAAGAAATGCCTCTCTGTTACTGGGTCTTAGTTCTGATAAACCTGTCCTTTGACTTGTATATAAGATGCTTATCGATTATATACATGCAATCTCTTTTTTAACTATTTAATCTTTGTTGTCCTCGCGTTTCTCTACACATAGAGAGATTAGCTTTTAGTTTTAATTTACTTGATTGGTTTTTTTTTTTAATCTATGCATGGATTCGTGCTATCTAGATTTGCGATTAGAGTCGTAAAGTTTTGATCTTTACGTGGGTATTTTAGGATTTTTTTTAATTTGCAATTTTGGTGCATGCCAGGGGATCAATAACAGATGTGGGTTTGGGTTTTTTGGGGCTTTTGATTTTGGGTTTTGGTAATTGAAAGAAACAATCTTTGAGTTTTGATTGCGAATTTATTTCGGGGCATCGTATTAAAAGAATGAGTACCAAGATTTGCGTGAATTCATCATGTGGAGCGAGTGCGAGTAGTGAGTGGAAAAAAGGATGGGTTTTGCGATCTGGTGGATATGCCGATCTCTGCTACACTTGCGGGTATAATCTTTTTCTCATCTGCTATTTTTAGCTTTTCTTTGCTCTTCTTCTAGATTCAACGCCGCATGGGCAATTTGGGGATTTTTGTTATCGGTATTAATTTGTGCATTTCCAAGTTCCCAGACATTTCGCAACTTCCGGTTTTGACTGTAGAATTCTGTTAGGCCTGATGAAAGATTAGTCTTTATATGTTTAGTTTCAAGTTTCGTGGACTGCTAGACTCTTGATATGATAATGTGGGATGCTGTTGACGTTTGGCACGTATTATTAATACGATGGATAGATACTGGAGGCGATGACGTGGGTTAATGGTGGATTTGTGGCTAAACTTGGTGTAATTAATACAGGCAGTCTAGGAGAATATGTCAAAAATGTTATCTTACAATGATTATTATGTTTGACTAAAAACCCTGCAACGTTATGATGGGCAGAGATGGAGGTCTTGACTTCTTCATCTGGAGTTTCTTTTAGATTCTCATCTTATATTCTTATTTCTTCGAAAGTGTTGTTTTAACACTTAACTTGAATTATGAAATCAAGTATATATATGGTCTGTGCGCTGTCAAGTTAAAAAGTAAGAGCAATGATCTACTAAGTTGGATGAAGAAGTCAATATTGCTGGTGACCTTAGTTGAGGTTTTTAATGGTTCAAACTTTTGGATTCTTGTTCTTTCTCGTATAATGACCTCCTTTTTCCTTTGATGTTTTCATTAAATTTCCTCATGAATTTGCATACTGCATCAGACTTCATACTCACACGTGTCAAGCATCTATAGGTATGGTTCATGTGATTATGATAAAGATCCTTTTCAATTTCTACGCTGCTGCATGTTTGCATGCGGAATATTTTCTTAAGCATCACTGACCATAATGTTTTAGCTTATTTCTTTTTTCTTTCACTAATTGTCCAGGACATTACTTGGTTTCTTTTCTTGTGCTACTCTTTAGCATATCCTAGTTAACTTAAGATGTTGTGGTTTACATGGAATGTAGATCTGCATTTGAGAATTCCGTTTACTGTAACTTGTTCCACTTAGAGGAATCTGGTTGGAGAGAATGTTCTAGCTGTAGCAAGGTAACCTAATAACCAGATTATTATTTTTGGTCAAATTTTTTTTCTTGTCTTTCCAGTTTATAATTGAAAATGACGATCAAGATGGATAAATGATGAGCCTAATTAAAATTGGTGTTACAGCGCCTCCACTGTGGATGTATTGCTTCCGAGTCTTTGGTTGAGCTATTGGATTATGGTGGTATAGGATGCATGAGCTGTACTAGGAGTCCTCGTCTGTCTTTGGTAAGTTGAAGTTGCCATGAGTGGTTTAAAATGCTACAACCATTGTTTTCATACAAGGAATTGTGCACATTAAACGTGTATTTCAATTTTCAGTATTACTAGCCTGGCTGTAATATTATGAAGTATTACATTGTTCTTGGGAATCTGGATCTTACTCAAGGTAGAGTCAGAGTAGGTTGTAAGGAAAAATGTTGTTATATTGGTGGCATTATTGACACAATAATGTTCACCTTTGTAAATAATTGGGAAGGCCATCTCTGTAGATAACTGTCCTCTAGATAATTTGTTTTGTTTCCCTAGAAACCAGTTCATAAGTTTGTTTTATTGTTGATTCAAATTTGGTGGTGGAGATGGTTAGTGCGGGTATTGGAGATTTGACGAGAATAAAAATAATAGTTTCAAACTCCTCTTTATCTGATTTTGGTTGGAACTTTTAATATTTTTATAATGCTTGGATGTTTATAGCATCAACTTAAGTGCATATGTAGGATTTTATATGTTCGAGTGAAAAAAAGGACATTAGACATTAGATTTAGCATGAAATATGTTTGATTCTGGAAACAAGTACCTAGCATGATTTGGATTTCAAAATGGATTTCAGTGGCATGGAATCTGGTTATTAGTTTATTCATGGTTCAATTTCTGCTTTATCTTTTACTCACTCAGAAACAGAATAATGGGATTGCTAGTGGACTTGGCTCATTGAAAGCAAGTAATGTTGAACCAACCTACATTGACAATCTTGAGTCTGACACTGGTGATGGGGGGAAACTTGCACAGTTGTGCAGACTTATAGAAGCTAATGAATCCATTCTATTGAGTCAGTCTGAGGGAACTGATCCAAATGCCCGTCTTGGACAATTGAGACAGGAAGACACCACACATCCTATCGGGGAGATTGGCACAAGCTTCTTCAATGCAACTCATCCATCAGGTAGATCATCGACATTCTCCAACCCAGATGCTGGATCAATATTAGACATGAGAGATATGTGTGGATCACTTTCACAGCCATCTTTGTGTATGGCATTGGGTGCTCCACCAGGGATTTCAAATTTTGCACCATTTCCTGGTGCTATCGTTGAAGGAAAGGAAAATGGCCAATCAATGGCTTCCTTTCAGCAAGGGCAGAGATCTCGGCCCATACTACCTAAACCCTCAAAACCTGATGTTGCAGCCTGTTCAGAGGCTAACAAAACTGCACCTGAGCTGCGTATTGCAAGGCCACCTGCTGATGGGCGGGGTAAAAGTCAGTTACTTCCTAGATACTGGCCAAGGATCACTGATCAAGAGCTGCAGCAATTATCCGGAGAGTATCCTTCTGTTTTGGATTAAGATTTGCTTGGACAGACGAATACTCCTATTTATATATTCAGACTATTGTTCTCCTTAAGTATGTTTCTAGTTTAAATTCCAATATTGTTCCATTGTTTGAGAAGGTGCTTAGTGCCAGTGATGCCGGTCGAATTGGTCGATTGGTTCTCCCAAAAGCCTGTGCTGAAGTGAGTTAAAAAGTCCATAGCTTGGGCCTCTTATTTTGTGGTCATCCCCTTTCCTTCCACTCAACCTGCACCCCTCCAACTCTCTTATTTTCTTCTCATTTAAACTATAATTTAATGCAGGCTTATTTCCCTCCTATCTCTCAATCTGAAGGCCTTCCATTAAGGATCCAAGATGTGAAGGGGAGAGAATGGACATTTCAGTTCAGATTTTGGCCAAACAATAATAGCCGGATGTACGTGTTGGAAGGAGTAACCCCTTGCATACAGTCTATGCAATTACGAGCTGGCGACACAAGTATGCTTTATCCAATCCCTGCTATGATATTGATTAATTGCTACCATTATCTAAGTGCTCAAGTTATATGCTACACCATTCTTAACATAGGCTAGTGCTAGTTAACAAGTACAGAGAGTGCGAGAGTGACATGAATGAAATGTTAACTTGTTGAATTTTGGCATGGAGAGTTTTTTTAAATAATCATCATGCATAAGTCTGCTAATCCATATAGTTTTGTATTTTTTTCTCCAACACGATTGGATCGTTAGAAGCATTAATTTTCATGATCCTCCATGATTGTGATGTTCTCTCTTTTTTTTTTTTGTGGGGTGGAAGTAATTTGGTTTCTCTCAGATATTTTCGTTCCTTTCTTCACAGTTACTTTTAGCCGGATAGATCCTGGAGGCAAGCTTGTGATAGGATATCGCAAAGCAACAAACAACATAGCAGATACACAGGTTAAGCTTCATTGGCAATATTACTGAAATTTCTTAAATCTTCTTATTGTTCTATGCATTCGGGGTTTTATTAATTGTTGCATAACTGAGAAACTTTTTGCACTCCCATTGTTTAAGCAGGATGTCCAAACATCTGTACTTGCCAATGCTGCTGCTCCTATAGACACTTCTTTTTCTGGTACTGTCAAGACTCTTCCTACAGTAAGTGGTTATTCCGGTCATTTCCAAAGCCTTTTGTGAATCAATGATCCTCACCTAAGTGCTCTGTCAAAACATGAATATAGCTGATGGGGATATTGGCTGGAACCCAAGTGAAAATAATGGAGGCAAGATAAATGGGGAGTTACCTTCACAACCTGTGGGAACTGCAGAGAAGAAGAGGACTCGAAATATTGGGCCCAAAAGTAAGAGGCTACTTATGCACAGTGAAGATGCTCTTGAGCTGAGACTGACATGGGAGGAAGCACAGGATTTGCTTCGACCTCCCCCCAGTGCCAAGCCAAGCATTGTAAATATTGAGGATCATGAATTCGAGGAATATGATGTGAGTTTATCTGCCAAATTAGTTTTTCTGGTTCCAACTTGATGTGTAGGAGATTATGCTTTAGATTGAATCAGGTTCTAGTGGTGTTTTCTGCTTGAACTTGTATTCAATTTTGTTCTTGTTGTTCAGGAGCCGCCAGTTTTTGGAAAGAGGACCATTTTTACAGCTCAACCATCAGGGTAAGGAATTTGGATTTGATATGCATATTATACTTTATACTGCAAATAATGGCCTGACTACTTTGTTTTACGTTTTTGTTTGTTTGGAAGCATTGGATCAAATTAGCTATAGTGATAGCCCTCTACTTTCCAAAGTTCTGAGGGAATTGTCATTTTGTATTTGTCAGTATTGTATAAGTAATTGTTTTATCAGCTTGAGATTTTCTGATGCTTGTTTGTTTTGAATCAAAGGTTATGGTTTGCACAATTTTCCATGGATGATGGCTGAGGGGTTTCTTTCTGCTTTCCCTTTCTCTTTTGTACCTTCCATTAAGGAGAAAAGAAGTGGCTTTATTTGGATCTTCTGGCCTTATCTCTTCTCATACTTGTCTACCCTTATTTGTAATGACTTTTGTCTGCTCTCCTACCTAGATATTTTGCATTTTATTGTGTTTGCTGTCACATTATCATCATTATTGTCTAACCAACTACAATGATTTTGACATGAGAAAGGAGTAGTGTTTTTGAACAGGGAATGCTCGCTGATGAGATAAATTTGAATTTGCTTAAAAGTTATAGAATTGTTTAATACTTAGTTGGTCGGGCTACAGCATATCTGGTGGTTAAAGGTTCAATTACATGGAGAAATTTGAATCTTATTATGAAAATTATACTCTGTAAGTGTTTATTGGTGAATTGGCTGTGCCTTTTTGACAGGGATCAGGAACAATGGGCTCAATGCGATGATTGCTCAAAGTGGCGAAAACTGCCTTTGGATGCTCTTCTTCCTCCAAAGTGGACATGCTCAGAAAATACTTGGGACCCAACCAGGTTAACTTCTTTTTCCCATCCTTTTAGGGTTTTTCTTTCTCATTATTATAAATTTTCATGTGTAAATCGCTTATGAAGGCTTGTTGGTCGCACATAAACTGATAATTTACAAAATGACACTAGATGCACTTGTTCTGCACCGGAGGAGATGAGTCCCAAGGATTTGGATAATGTTCTGAGAGTGACCAAAGGTACAGTTTCGTTTTCCACCTTTATGCATAACTTGTTAAAGATTGGTATATGTGCATATCTCTGTGCTGAAACTTGTATCTATGCATGACCATAGGCTGCAAACTAAGTTTTTCAAACTTTAGGCTTGGTGTTTATCAGCGTTGTTATTATTATTATTATTATTATTTTGTGTATGGTGATTATTAAGTGATTGAACACCTTTAATTTGATGTCTTTTCCATACTAAGTGCCAGACTGAGGTTGGTGGCCGAGTTGTAGAGATTAAATTTTATGGACATGGTTGCTTGATAGTCTTGCCACACGACTGTGTGTTTCTTTAGAATATGGTAATTGGATAGTTTTGATACTAACTGATTATTTGAATATATATGCTGTTGAACTTGTCCTCCTTGTGTTGCAAGATCTCAAGAAACGACGGATTGGAGAAGTTCAGAAGAAAGTCCAAGAACGTGAGCCTTCTGGCTTAGATGCTCTGGCAAGTGCTGCAGTTTTAGGAGACAGCATAAGTGATGGGGGTGAGGCAGTTGGAGCAACTACAAAGCATCCACGGCACCGCCCTGGCTGCACTTGCATCGTATGCATTCAACCACCCAGTGGTAAAGGCAAGCACAAATCTACATGCATGTGCAATGTGTGCATGACTGTAAAACGCCGCTTTAAAACTCTTATGTTACGCAAGAAGAAACGACAATCAGAACGTGAAGCAGAAGCATGTCAGAAGGATAAGAATGACCAGACTGATGAATTGGAAACGAATGGCACATCAAGCTCTCCAGGGCTGCATGAAAAAGACTTGCAGAACGGAGGAAACAAAAACCAAATACAAACTGAGGAGGCAGAAACCAGCACTGGTCAAATAGATCTTAATTCTCATCCCTATCGGGAGGATATGCAACTAGATGTGCCAATATTGAGTATGATGAACTTTGTCGACACTACTAACACGCCGTTAGATAATTACATAAAGTTGAATGGTCTTGCAAGCGTGATGTGTGAGCAGAAAGGTACTTTGAGTTCCTGTTTGCTGTCAAAAAGTAATGGAGAGAGTCTGAGACGCCTGTCTGATGAAGCCCTCCTTGCGTCTATAGGATGGGATCACGAGAACAAAGCTGATGGACGCTGCACATCCAACATAGACTGAAACATCATTTATTTTGTGGATGCTCTTGTTCTTGTTCTTTTTTTTTTCTTTTGAATTTTGTTATTTGGAGAGGTGGTAGTACACATCTTGTTTTTACAGATTCTCACTATAGAAATGGGCAACGTAGTTTGATCACCAACCTAATCTTTGTATTTCTGCGTTCCCCTTCAAACGGGGTCATATTTTAATTTGTTCATGTCTTGCTTTTGGATGTTCTTTCCATGGTTTTCTGAAGCTGAATAAGTGAGTGCAGACTGCAGAGTTGGTTCTTCTATGCTTGTATCTTAAATTAATGACACAATAATGGCTTTCTAATCTTCTTCAAGGTCCAATATTAGTTCCCTATTTTTTCAAAAATAAAATTAGATTAAAGTAAATTACATTTCTGAAGCATAAGCAAAAGAAAATATAAACATGAAAATGAATTCCGATTTGAACCTATGTTACATTCTCCCAAAAAATCATCTTACTCCACCTAGAAATTGTGATTAATTTCATTGTATGCAACATTTAAGCATTAATTTAAGTTTAGTTGCGTGCTAATGTGAAAGACACACATCTTAATGTCGAACTTAGCATCGTTTTTTCCAAGTTGACGAGTGGGACAAAATAAACTGACCAACAATCTCTCACTATCTCACGTTAGTTAAGTGATCATAAGCCATCTCATACAGACACACTCCGAGAAGCAAGCATGCTCAGATTCCTTGTAAGAATCGGCCGTCGCTGCTTAATCCAACAACATGGGTACAGACAACCTTCGATCTTTGGATTGATCATAAGACCACATCCGTTGGTAACTGAAACTTTATCCCTCCAATTTGTAGATTTTTTTTCTTTATGCTCGACCTTATCCGTCGTCGAGTCATAAGTTCCAATAATAGTTGATTCACTAAATAAATATTACCATTATGCCATTTTTCATAGTTCCTTCACAATAAACTTTGGAAAATCCACCCTCCCATGGAAATATTATACATAAAAACATTGGACTTTGACTAATATCTTAGGAATTTGTGAAAGCTCTTCCCTTTTGTTTTGACTATTTATAACAAGTTAATTAGATTTTCACAAAATCTATAATTATATATGCAATATAACATTTAGTATAAGGATAACATGATATAGTCATGTAGTATTTTATAATTTATAATGCCACATGTGTCATGATATGAGTCAAGTGACCATTAATTTAATATTGTACTAATGTGATATATCACATTTGCATGAATCCCAAATGCTATACGAAATTAAGAAAAATAAATAAGGGGTGAGGAGCTAGTGTTACTAAAGATGTACGAGTGAGTTACACTGCCGTGGATGGATCCATATGCTTGTTTTATATGATTCCGTGAAAGTTGTAAAAATGGGATTTAGTCTAAGCCGGCCAGAACATTGTTGCCATTCTACTATAATCTACCCTCGTCTCCAATTGGTAGCAGAAGCCAATAAACCCCACCTTCTCTTTTCCTCCATCACTCGCGTGTTTGTGCAGAGGAAAAGAAAACTGATCATGGGTAATCCCAAAACCATGGCTGAGGCGAAACTGGAGCTCGAAGAACTCTACTCAGGAATCCCTGACGATTCAGTAAACCTCACTTTTCAGGACCTCGTAAACCTACAACATGAACGTGATACCAAAGTTACAGAGAAGAAGAAAGCAAATAACATGGAAGCCGTTAAAGAATCCAAACACACTATAAACAAGTTGCCTAGTCTCGATCTCAACGTGGGCTTGCAAGCATCAAAATCTTATGCTGTTAGTGTCGACGGCCACCTTGTTGATAGTGAACCCCGCAACAAGCCTCACAGAGAACGAGGAGGCCTTCAACGCCACCGTCAGAACAACGCTCACCACCACCACCGCGACGATGAAGACATGGAAGACTCACATTCGTCTAGAGGTGGTGATCAAATACATGTCAGTGATATTGGTGGCCATCAAGAGGGTTCAAAAAGTTTCGCCGAGTTCAGGCATGCACTGGATCAGAGTAGTATGGTGATGAGCACTGCCTCTCCGTTCCCAAATGTCAAAGGTGGAAAATCTCGTCGACCTGGGATTCCTCACTCCAATATTTGCACCATTTGTTCTACTTACATCTACTTTTTCCGCCACAGGTGCTTGGTAAGAACTCTCCTCTTTCGGTTAATAACTTGTGGCAATTTCTAAACTTTAACAATTTGTCTTGTAATGGGTTAAGTTTAGTTCTAACACAGCTTGAATTAGAACAATAATGCAACAAGTGTTTTGAGTAGTAACAATAATGCCACCCCAGATCCTCTGTCCAGTTTTACCCTGTCTTATTCTGTCTCATAGAATCCCAGTCATTAATTTTACGGGACCCACGCGGGCCCCATACGGACCTTACATAAATAAATGACTGAGATTTATTGGACACAATAAGACACCATAATATTAGACAGGAGATCTGGACTCCAATAATGCACGATTTCTGACATTTTTAGTATGCCGTGAAGGTTGTTATTGAATATATAAAATTAATTAAGTTGGCCTCACATAACAACTTAAGCTATTGTAATGAAACGGTCACTGAATATGATATCAGAGCCTTTATGATCAAGTGGTCGTGAGTTCAAATCCTACCACCCACCTATTATTCAGCACAAGATAGAGTAGGTCTGTGCAAGTTTCAAATATAAAGGGCTTTCACTTGAGGAGGTGTGTTAGTGAATATATAAAACTAATTAAATTGACCTCACACAACAGCTTAAGCTTTTGTGGTGAAACGATCACTTAACAAAGGAATACGAAGAGAAGAGTATATATAATCAATTGCAGAAGATAAGAATCATTAGCAAAGGTTGGTCTATGCAGGTTTGTGGAAGGGCCTATTGCAGAAGTTGTTGGAGATTGGGGATGGGAGACATGTCAGAAGGAAGAAAATGCATCGATTGTTTAGGGAAGAGATACAGTCAAAGGTAAGTTTTCGAGTTTCTATTAAACACGTTTTATCATCTTTTTTTTTTTCCCTAAAAACTTCAATATCATATTAAAAAAATTATAAAATTATCATTACACATTTTAAATTAATTATTAGTATTTAAAGATATCTTAAATAATACGAAACCAAGGCCAGACAAGTATACATTGCCAGTAGGTTCCTTCTGCCGCCCAACGTAATATCTAGCATGCACCAACCCCTGAACAAAACTCTGCATCTCATCTTTTATAAGTTAAGAACATGCATTTTGCACTAGCAAATGTAATAATAATATAATGGCTCTCTTTGTCACTCTTTTAGTTGTAGGTTATGAATCAGTTTCGATTTATACGATGTGTAGGTACATACAAAGAGCAGGAAAAATAAGCTGCTGGACGAGTTACCCTAAAAACGTCAAACATGCTGAGGTGAAGTGGGCAGAAAAGGGTCCGAGGAGGAATGGAGAGGGTCGCACCACCCCCAGCAACATGTCAGTGCCGACGCCGACCAGACCAAGAAGTCCGATGACTCCTAGAAGCCCAGCAGCTAATTATAATTGGTCACCCTCTAGGAGTAATAACATATCGCCTTTTGTTCCTAGTTCACCCTACTCACCATATTCTCCTTCACACCGTCATCAAATTCCTTTCTGAAAGATATGATCACCGGTCATTGATTAATGTTTCACCAAAACATATAGCCTCCAGGAACAAGAAGCAGCAGAAGCAGAAGCAGATCGAAGATCATTTCGCTTGGAATATTATTTTCGTTATCGGTATTCATGTTTCTCGACTAAATTAATTACAGTTGTATCAATCATGATTTTTAAGTGATAAAACTGAGCTGGATGCTTTATATCTGCTTCTGATCAAGGATAAAAACACAAAATATTGCAGACTATTCCTGTTGTTTTAAAGGTAAATGTTATATTAATGAAGAAGAGATTCAAAACTCAGTTCCATTTCATCAATTTCATATCTGATAACTGCAATAGACACGGATACATACAAACATAAGCATTAAAGGATTGCTTGAAACACAACAGAAATGAAGTGAGGGATTGATCAATCTATCACGTTTCGGATACTGCAGGCTTGGGTTTTCTATCTAACACAAATATTTAACTGTTCCCGTCGAATTCCTCCGATACATAACCTCAGTTTACCCTGCAGATATGTATAAGCAATGAAAAATTGACACTGTTAAATAACAATGTAATAATCAAAGGCTCGAGATCCAATAAGCCATACTTTGAGCAGTCGAGGTCAGGGGTGACCCTGTAAGGACAAAGTAGTTCCACAAAGGCCTGGAAGCTCATTAACGCGATCATAATCTAGTCCAGGTATCATCGAAGCTCCATTCTTGACACAAGTACATTCAGCTTGTCTATCTTCAGTGCTCTTCTCTGCATCATCAAGGGCTTTAATCCTGCATGGCTACATCTGCACAAGTGAAATTTGTGTTCGTAGTCGTGTTGGCCTCCATGTTAAAGCCCTTCACAGCAGCCTGGTGCTACAACCCCTGATGCATGGACTCAATAGCATTGTCACCTGCTCGCAAGTTATCGCAGTTGTAGCATTAGCATGGTGGCGACGACAAACATGGAGGCTAATACGACTAGGAACACAAAATTCACTTATGCGGATGTAGCTATGAAGGATTTTTTATCGTCTTGAACAAGGATACATGTACATATAACATTTATGACAAACAAGGTTCTATGTGCTTTTTAACCGATGCCAACTTCAACTTGTGTGCCGTCAAGTTTTAGGGGGTGCTTAGTTGGAGGATATAAGAAAAAAGATATGGGTATGAAATTAAAATTAATGATTAGTACGAAGATATGATTATAGAGGTATCATTTTAATTCCTTAATTTTAAGGAATACTCCATTCCTCTGGATTATCAGAGGAATGGGAATGATTCTTACATTTATTAATACAATTTATTTAATTAATTATTAATTAAAATATAACAATTAATTTTAACAATTAATTAATCAATTAAAATATCACAATTAATTAATTAATCAATTAAAATTT
>JANZLH020000136.1:1394023-1410945 GCA_026770325.2 Erythroxylum fimbriatum
CAGTTCACGTCTGCATTAGTGTTATCCTATTCTTGTATAATTTATATTTCCGCAATTCCTGTAAACTAGTGCATTGCATTACCGTGGGATCAACTGGGCATTGAAATTCTACTGATTGTAATTTGTTTACTGAAAATGTTTGTGAATAAAATTGGGCCCAATTTGGTTATGGATTTTTGTACATTCGATGGCTAAATATTGTGAGTGTATTATGATGACTGAAAATGTTTACAAGTTAAAGCGAGCCCAAATTGTTTACTGATTTTCGCGCATATGATCATATTAAAAAAAATTATACTGAGTTTTTGACTGTATTCGAGTGCTCTAGCAGACCACTCTCGTGAGGCACGGACTCGGGTATCACCCACGATATCGTGTTCGGGTCCTGCGGGAGTGAGATGCTACATGTAATGTCTATATGTATAGCATTGAATCAAAATGCATGTCGTGAATGTATGTACAAGAAATTGGTTGCATTATGTGTGGATGATTGTAGCTTTCATATAAGGAGTGTTACATATAATTTTGTAACAAGTTAAAAAAAGTCCAAAATAGATTTAATGGGAAATTGAAAACATTGTTGTCAGAAAGTGCAAAAACTTGTTGCTTTTAATTTTTTGAGTTATTTCAAATCATATAGAAAATTAAAAATTAAACTCAAGTCTTTGAAAAAGAGAAGATGAATTTAAAAGAGGTCAAAAGCAATAATTTAAAAGTCAGACCGGAAGTTAAACTGATAAGACAAGAGATTAAGGTTTAAAAGGTTCAACCGATATTAGATAGTGATAAAATTCATTAAGGATTGAATAAAATTAAAAAAATTGAAACATGAACCCATATTAGATAGTGATAAAACTCACATATCACTAAGGATCGAATAAAATTAAAAAAATTGAAACATGATTGTTTTTACTAATTAAAGAATTTGAAGTTTAATTAAAAAATTGTTAAATAAAAATTAATTAATTAATTATAGTATGTAGAACTTATCAATTTAAAAAATTGACTTATTAATTAATAAATTAATTAATTTTTAATAACAGAAGTTATTAAAATAAATTGAATTGAAAAATTAAAAAATAAATTAAAAGTTAAATGGGTAAAGATTTTTATGGTTAAACCGGCCGAGCTGTTTTTAATCACTGGTTAAAAGCCATTTTTGAGTTATTTTTTCATAACATAGTAAATAACATAAATCCTTTTCTACCTTAATTCTATATCTTTTCATTGAAAAATATGAAGCGGTGCTAATTTGTGCACAATTTAAGTAATATACTCTAAAATAAACTGCTCATTTAATCCAATTACAGCTCAATTCCCTCACGATTTAGTAAAATAACATTCATGATTCTCGTTACCTTAGCCATCTCCCGCCACAACGTACTTCAATGGCCACTATAGCACCAAACCCTCCTTCTCTTTCGTATTTCTCCACCTACCAGGTGCTTCTTTTTGGATTAGTTTTTGTGTTTTTTGGGACTCCTTTACTCGTTTTGTCATTCTATCTCGTTCTTTTTTCGAGGATTTTGCAGGTTTTGTCTTCTGGGTATCGCTTAATATCAGTGAATTCGCTGTTCCAAGGTGGGAGGTCCAGGATTTTTAACACTTTGAAGCTGAAGCCCATTTTTACAACTAATTTGGTGGAGTTAAGGAGAAGGTAGTTGTAGCCACGGTTTCAGACAACCGACTCAGTTTTATGTTGTTTGAAATGTTGGTTTTTTAGTATTATAGATGTTAATATTCACAACTGCAATTGTGTCACAAAGTAAACAGACGGCGTTTTTTTTGGTGGGTCTTGGTTCTTTACTGCTTTTCCTGTCGTTAGTTGTTAAAGATGTTTCATATGTATCTGTTGTGTGGTTAATCAGACCTTGTGATGGCAATTTACTTACGTTGGTTCAATTAAACAGGAGAACTTTGATCACTGCAGTCAACCAGGATGCTGAGGAGTCGTTTAAAAAGACCGTTGAAGTAGATAGGTTGATTGACATGTTAAGGGATGCAAATCCATCAGAAGTAAGTCAATCGTTCGTTTTTTTTTTTTTTCTCTTTTTTTCAATTTGGATAGGGAGATTTGGTTTCATGGGCATATTAGGAATTAATTCTTGTGGATATAGAGACTTAGACTATATGCTCTTCATGGACTTGATAAGGTTATTATGATTAGAAACTTATGGTTTGAACTGCAGTTTATGATAAAATTAGTTGACTTCTGAACCCACATTTTCTATTAACAGCTTCAAAAGCTTGTTGTTGAAAATATCCTTGCTTTCAACGAGAGTTTCTGGATACGTCTTGCAGCAAGAAGTGATACCTGCAAATCAGAGGATGATCAAGCATGGTTTTTTAACTTTGATGTTTTTTATTCCGTTATTGTCTCTACTGCAAACATCTTTTCTGTCCTTTGACTTTTATAGAATCTGTTGGCTTTTCTTTTTTTTTTGCAGAAAGATTATGAGGAATTAGCTGCATTTGTAATGAGTATAGTAGACCGTGTAGTCCACAAGACTAAGGTACATGTCTCTCTCTCTCTCCCAGGCACAATAAGAAAAACGTAAGTATTTTACGATGATCTCTTTCATTTATTTTATGTTTCTTTTTTATTTGTAATGTTCCCTTAGGAAAAGATCGAGTCATCTACTGACATCCTGAAGGCGGTTTTGAAACCTGTAGTGGATGAAGAGGAAGAGACTTCGTGGCCTCCCAGAGATCCCGAGGCCCTCAAATTTATGGAAAAGGTAAGATATTGGTTCCATTTGTTAAGTTCCTCACTGATTATTTATGCAAATTAACATTGTTTATTTCATTTGTTTTTATTTGTCAGCTTACTATCTATAGAAACTAGCTCTGGCATTAATGATTTGTCAGATCTCCTTGCCTATGCTTAAACATGTTTAATCTGAAGTACCATTTTAAATAACCTAAGGTATTTGAATTTATCTTAACATTGGTTCTTATGGAAATTGTTCATGCTTGGATACGGAACGTCAAAATTTGGACAGAAGAAAGGGATGGGAGAGAAGGCTCTGTAAAATTTAGGCTCTAATTACTTCATCAAAACAGGAAGTCCGATGGTGATGAAAAAAATCCTGTTTGAACTGAGACCCGTAGTTGGATTGGCACTGAGCATTAACATAATCGTTGGTTGAGGCCTGAATCTTGCTAGCTTTCATAAGCTGGATAATTGATACTATTGTGATTATAAATTTTCTGCAATATTGTGAACTAATCCTTATCTTGGCAAAAGAATGGGGAGCATTGGTGGCACCATTATATGGATTATGTTACTTCATCGTTGTGAACACAATTGTGGAATGCTTATACTTTTCAGTCATTTGTTGTGAATCCATGCCTATTCATATTCCTGTTCATTAGAACATTATCCAAAGGGAGAAAGAAGGGCAGCTAGATGAAGGGTTCCTTTCAGAAGTTAGTGCACAGCTAAGACAAGTATGTTATTCTTTTCTGTGCTGATTAGTGCTTCTTCATTTCTGTTTCAGTTTGTCTAAAAAGGATTGTATCATGGGGAGAACAATGGAAAATTGTTGAAATATGTACTTTCTGCTCTTGTCTCAGAACTGTTGACTGAAAAAAACATGGTTTTTCAGTTGCTTTTTGGATGAGTTGGTGACTAATATAAGCAAATACGACTCATGCAGAAGTTGTTCAAACGCTAATTCTTTCTGTTCATTCATTATTCATTTACCAATCATTTGTAGGCAAAAGAAGATGGAGATAAGCCTGGTCTTGAAGCTATGTTGCAAAAGGTCCTTCAATTTTATGCGTCCAGTGTTCTCTCCAAGCGTAGTTATGCAAAGAAAGGTAATGATAAATGTGTTTTCCATATTTATGTATGGAAAAAAGATAGAGGGAATTAAGTCATATTGTACAGTCTGAAACTGGTGTTGGTCAAGATGATAAGCCTTGTTAGTGTTTGTGTAGGAACCTTAAGCTGCCACTAAATTGGCTTACAAAGTTTGTTCTGGTTTTACTTGATGGTTACTTCGAACCCTCTTTAGAATGGAAGAATTAGAATATAACACACACATTAATGGTCTGTAAAACTTAAGTATGTTGTCACTTGTTAATCCGAACTTATACATTGGTAGATTGTTCGGGTCACCCTTAGTTGCTGGGATAGACCATTGTTTAATATTCTTCTTTCGATAAATCTTTGATTGCTGAATCTGTTCTTTGCTTATTATGATCTTCACTTTAGTGTTATTGCTGGTTTGTTAAGCTCATAGGTTGGATGCCTTGAACATATGGTTATTATCTGTGTTTATTGTGCAGGAGATGAAGTTTTGAAGGCTGAGCAGTTTCTTGAAACTGTAATAAAAGGTGTTTATTAATCTTCATTACTGTTGTGCTTGAAAGCATATATGGACTGAGAAACATATAAGGTGCTCAATAGGGCAATTCTTTCACCAATTTTTATGGTTTTGGAACGCTTAATGTTCATACTGTCTAGGAAAATTTTACATTTTCTTTGGATTTCAACATTTCTGCCTCATGTGAAAGTTCATTGTCTTTGAGTCAATCATAGTATTCCATTTTTGATGGGTCATACTTCTTCCTGGAGATTTTACAAGAATGCACTTTGTTGCAGCTCCTGAGGAAGAATGGAACACGCTTTTAATAAATGGCATGACGGTTGGAAGAGGAGAAATTTCTCCAGAAGAATTCTATGCTGTCATAAGGAAACGAATTGAGCGGACTCTGATCCGAACAGTATCAAGAAAAACCCTTAACCTTGAATCCTTGTAGCCATCTATCTCCTTTAAACGGTTTTCCATTTCTAACTCTTTCTATCTCTTCAGGAGGGTGGCTCATACCAGCAACGCATTCTTACCGAGTATCTTAAGGGTATCCAATCTAGAGCTGAGGAGATCGTTAATGCGCTTCAAAGCAAGAAATAGTCGAAAGACACTAATCGATGATCAATTCCAGATTCCAATGGCATCGACAGCATATGGAGCCTGAAATGCAGTTTCGTCCCTAAAGTGGAAAATCATAGAAAGCACATTCGGGATATTTAAGGGAAAAGCAGAGGTAGATTCTCTGCATATTCATTATCTTGTGCAACTTGTCCCTAATCGTTTCAGTCCCGAAAGGGAAGATGTTATCGGGAATCCCCCGCTTTTTCACTTCTAACCTGGAATTAAAGACATTTAAGTTTCAGAAGTTTGATCTATACCTCCAGGGCATTTTCTTCTGATACTAGCTTGGTAATGGTACAGATTACATGTCTGTTATGTTCATATATGTATTTGGAATGAAGACATTGTGGTAAGAACTTTAGGAGAGCCATACCCCAAAAGTTAGCTTATGAGATAGAGAGTCCAAAGTCTTTATAAATTTCATATCAATTTTGTATTTAATCAATATGGGATTCAAGTTCTATACAGTATAATTAGATCAAACCGTAGCATTCGTCCTCCCATAAAGATCAATGTCTTCATTGGTCACGGCTGACACTTTCAGGTCACCACTATGAGATCCTTGTTAGTCACGGTCATGTTGGTCACGGTTGGCACTCCCAGGCCACCACTCCAAGATTGGTTCTGATACCAATTGATAAGGATTTTAGGAGAGCCATACTCTAAAAGCTAGCTTATGAAGTAGAGAGTTTAAAGTCCTTATAAATTTCATATCAATTTTGTATTTAACCCATATGGGATTCAAATCCCATATCTTACAATTAGATCAAACCGTAATATATTGCACACTCATGTTAAAATTCTGAGCTCATGTCATGTAAAATGTGTTATTCCAGGACCTTGCTTGTGCAGTCTGCGTGTTTGAGTTGATGATAGTTACTTGCAAGTTGCTTATCCCTGTTTTAAGTCATCTCTACTGTACTGTTACCCAGACTTGAGTTATGACACCTCCTGGAATGGCTCCTAAAAGGCTAAAACTTATTTTTAGGTCGAACTCAGAACTCATATTGATTGGGTTTGAGATGACTCCTAAAACTTATTTTTAGGCCGGGCAGGTCGAACTCAAACTCGAACTCGTATTGATTGAGTTTAGACAGTTCGAAGATCAAACGACATCATTTTAAATCAACTCTATCATTATTTTTTATATCATTTTATACCCTGAAGTTAGTCAATAGTATTAAGTTACTTAAAATTTTAAATAAAAAGTATATTTAATTTTATTATTAAAAATGGCGAAAGGTTTCTATTTTATTTAAATTTAAACTTGAATATTTGAATTTAATTAAAATTGAATTTGAGTTAAATTCAATTAATAAAAAATTAAATTATACAATCTAAAATTAATAAATTAATCATAGTTTAACTAATAATTAAAAAATAACCCAAAAAGATCACGGCCACCAAAATGTCATGAAACGGCTACGATTCCCTCTCACACACCCATCAGAGGAATACTGGATCTCCAACTGGGGTACTATGTAATCTCTAATTTGCCCTCTTAAAACTCCCTAAATATCCTCTATGCCCTCTCCCCTTACTCTCTTGTCTTGTCCCTAAGATTAACCCACTCACTCTCACTAGCCTCATCGACTCAGATCTAGAAGCAGAGAAACTGAACGCTTATGTTTATATATTTGTGCTTTACTGATCAGATCTGAGGTAAAGATCTTCGTGTCCTTCCTCTTGAGTTATGATTTCTGTTTTCAGTTCCTCTTAGATCTGTTAATATGCTATTTTGATCTTCAACGTTAGTGGATTCGGCGTTCTTTGTTTTTTTGTCGGTGTAGTGTTGGAGAAAGATGTTGACGAAGTTCGAGACTAAAAGTAATAGAGTGAAGGGACTGAGTTTTCACAGCAAAAGGCCGTGGATTCTCGCGAGTCTTCATAGTGGTGTGATTCAACTATGGGACTACCGAATGGGGACTCTGATTGATCGGTTCGACGAGCACGATGGTCCCGTTCGCGGTGTTCACTTTCACAATTCTCAACCTCTCTTTGTCTCCGGAGGTGACTCTGCGAGTCTTGGCCCTTCTTTTTTTGGTCACGAATCATGGTTTCAATTATATTTTTTGTGCAATTTTATGTAATGTGTTCAATTGCTTTTTACTTCTTTGCGAATTTAAGAATGCTTGGGAGGTAGAGTGCATTGAACTCTGGTTATATTTCTAACAATAATAATTCGTTAGGTCTAGGCAATTTGTTTCTAGTTTAGTAAATATTCATTGAAGGATGAGTGCGAGGTTGTGATCGTTGGTTGAACTTTTAGGCTTTTTGATGGGAAGGTGGAATCTAGGTTCAGCAGTTTGATTCTTCCACTACAATGTATAGAAGTGATTTCCGGGACTTCCAAACTAACTTTCTTTGAACTTGGCATTGGGAAGATGTGATGATGACCATAGATTTCAGCAAAACAATAGTACTCCTAGCGGTGGAGATAGAAGATTGTGTAAAATTCAAGTTCGGAGATCAAGAGATGCATATGCATGCATAAGAATAAGTACAAGGGTCTGCGTTCGTTATGCAAATATGGAATATGAATTGAATGGCTAGATGTTGCTGCCAAATTGAATTGACATCTGGATCTAGCTCGGTTCTTTCTTAGTTCTTGTTACTGGGACAGACAGATCTTGGAGTTATCAAATTTATTTTTGGACATCTAGGTGACAAAATTTTGAAATAGGTCTGGCATTGTTAAAAATGTCAGGATATGAGATATCAGTGAACTTAATATTTTCTTGATTGTGTTCTTTCATGTTTACTATTTCTTGTATCTTTCAGTTGAAGTTTACAAAAAATAGAAAATTAGATTTACTTTACTTTGGCTTTACCTTTTTGTGCAAAGTAGTTCCTAAAGTAAATAAAGTAGTTCCTAAAGTATCACCAGCTGATGACATTCTGCGATTGAGTCAGATGAACACAGATCTTTTTGGTGGTGTGGATGCGGTTGTTAAGTATGTCCTGGAAGGCCATGATGGAGGAGTCAACTGGGCTGGTTTCCATCCTACTCTTCTCTTCCTTTAATTGTTTCAGGAGCAGATGATCGCCAAGTAAAATTCTGCATATTGATGATTTTGACAAAGCTACGATACTCAAGATATTGGATCGAGCTGTGGAGGTCAAAGCAGTGTTGAAATCTGGGGATAGGAGTTTCCTTCCATTTAAAGGGAAAACAATGTATGAAAACAACTCAATATCTTTATGTTCTGTAAACATTTGTTGAAAATTGGAAGCTTACATCTACAATGTTTTACTGCATAACTGAAATTGAGGCTTCATTGTAAGGCAGTGCCAAAGCCTGACTAATCTTGGAGTACCTGTCACTGTTTTGCAATTTCCTTCACATTTTTGTATGTTCACGTCAACGAGTTAAGATCAAAAAGAAAAATTTTGCACTGTTCATTTCCATGGAACCAAGGATGTACTATCAAATTTAATAGTTCGCAATTACTTCCTACAAATGAATTTGTAGGAAATCAATCAAAATGAAAACATTGAAGAAAATCATTTTGATGAGCCACAAAATAACGAGATGAATGATGCGAAGGAACATATTGCAAATCTTCTTGTATTACGATAAAATGGTATTATAATATTATTTTTGGATTATAATATTATTCAACTTTTTTTACATGTTTTAATATTTAAATTATTTCCTACAAAATGGTACTTAGCATATTGGTATACTTTAAAAATTATTTAGCATAATTAATAAAATAAAATATAGTTAAAATTAATAAAAGTGCTTTTTATTTTTATATTGCCAAATAGTCTACTGTATAAAACACTTTTAAAAAAGCTGTTTTTTAAATTGACAGTCAAACAGTCAACTGACTTTTAAAAAAAGCTCTTCTCAGAAAAGTTCTACTGAGAAAAGCTCTACTAACAAAAGCTTAACCAAACGGGCACTAAGTTTTGTTGCATTTTCCTGACCAACCGAGCATCTTGCATACATCTAAGCTTTGCATTTAGAGAATCACTTATAGGTATTAATTTTATAAATATTAAAATTGTTTAAACTATGAGGACTTACTTTGATATTGAGATTTAATGACCACTTACTTTGTGTTTGTACATTAACTGCTGATATTCATGTCTGGAAATATATGTTGGTGTTTCGGAAAGGTCTTGATGGTACATCTTCTGAGAACTATAGAGGTGGATGAAATGCTAAGCTACTAGAGAAAGATCCTTTCCTTCAGTATGAAACAAATCGGCTATGGAATCAAATGTGACAAAAGGTACCCTCTAATGGTTTTGGTGATGGTCTGAGAAACAGACCAAACCACATGGTTAGACCGTACTTGCAAGTTGCAACTTGACCTTTAAAATCTTGGCTTTTCGATAGTCAATGAACAAATGCACGATGTTACTGCTTTGTGCTGCTCTTAAGTTGCATTGTTATGTATTTTGGAACCTAATATGTTAGTGTAGAGAAAGAATTTATGAAATTCCTACCACCTTAGGTTGTAATATACTGTCACTTGATATCTAGTTTTAACGATGCTTCAATGCATTTCTTGTATGATAAGTATTATAAACATTTAATACATTTCTTGATTGCAGATTCATAGGCACGGATGCGTACAACTTTAGTCTTTATGTGTTTAAGGTGCATCTGCTAATTGTTCATCTTTTCAGGTATCTGTTTGACTTTTCTAAAACGGAAACAGAAGAGCTGAAGATCAATAAAAAAGAGGATGTTGTCAACTGGTATAGGATGGACTTGCTGCAATCATCTCCAAGTGTAGCAGGCTCTCTTTTCGGGTGTGGGTTGTAATACTAACTTCAAAGAAACTGAAACTCTCCTATCTAAAGAAAAGAAACTAAAAGTTGCGTAGGTCATCAGAGATACTTGCGACCTTTAAGCCATCATCCAACTACAACACCAGCCTCTGCTAAATCCAGTTGCATTAGCTGGTTGCATTTATATCACAAATCGGAGTCATTCTTCTATAGCCTTTTCAAGGCGTCAGTTTTCCAGGAGAGGAACATGAATTCTTTTTTTTAGGTCTCTGCAGAACAGAAAAGAGTAATGCAAACTGCTTTGATATAATCTTTCATTCGTTTTTTTTGTTTGGTTTTTGCGAAATGTTAGAAAGGACTGTTAGGAGTAGGTGAGCAGAAATATGGTTGTCAAAACATAACCATTTGGTTTATAGCATTACATATTCATAACTTAGATGCTGAGTTTTCATGGATGTCAGGAATGACTTTATGATTACGTACTGATTCATTTGCATTCAAATGACACAGAATGTTATCAGGGAATGGTTGAAGGTTTGTCGATACTAATTGTAATTGGTTTGAATTCATTATTTAACATTGAATCATTGGCACGAAAAATGGATTAACTAGAGCAAGTGATTTGTAGGTTATATTCCAAAAGTAATGATTGATTGTGACTTAAAATAAGCGCTACTCCTGAACTCTGAAGACAACTATTATTCAATTGTTGGAGAAGGCATTTTGTGGACTATTCCTTGTAGGGCATTCAGTACTGGACTGCAGCCTCTACAATTAGACTTTACTGGTTTGTATTGGCATTTTGCTGAATGGAACGTTAGATTCAAACCATCCACTCCCTAAGTTAGGTGATAAGAACACACAAGTCCCCAACTGTGCCAACCCTTGAGGTTTACTGTTCAGTATACATAAGCCATTCCTTCCTTATGATAATATATTCTTTTCCGAAGCTATATCATAACCCAACATGAGAAAACGGACCACTTTCTGAATCCCATCCATCAACAAGCTTCCATTAAAAGTATGCACATGGTAGGGTTACTCGGGCTGTCACTGTACCTCCATGGAAGTCTCAGGTGGGCCTATGAGGCTTCCTCTTTGTGACCTTGCCTTCGCAGTGTCCTACCTGATTTCTGAATCACACAAGACAGTCTTCTTAACTCCGATAGTGAAGTTTTGCTCTTCTTGTACTACAGAGTGGACCTAATAAAGATCCTCTCTTGATGGCAACCTTTCAAGATTAGACCCCATTAACAGGAAGTACCAATACGCACTAGAATCAGACCCTTATGCGTAGGCACTGCAATGCCTCCTAGTCTGTGTGGATATAAACTCTTCTAGGAGTTCGCCTGAGACTGACTTGTCAGGGCTTTTCTTGTTCACAAATTTTGTTTCATAACCTACAGCAGCAAAGAACACGTGAAAATGCAATAGAAGAAAAGTTGTTCAATGGTTGAAAGCTTTGATGATTTCAATTTTATCCGTGATGTTGGCATCACATGATTTGGTCGCAGCCCAGAAAAAGCTAGTCGTTTTCTTGTTCTTGTTCCTGTTTCATCTACATGTCCTGATCAGAAGAGATGCTTCTAATTTAAACACTGGGGTCGTATGTTGTTGGAAGCGCTACGACTGACAAAATGTATATCTATTTGGTAGAGGTTGCTGAATATACATACTAATTTTAAGCTTTGTTGCATCTAGATTTATGGATTACTCCTCATCTTATGATTTAGAGGATGATGGAAAGTAAAAATAAGTACTAAAGACATATAATTATCAGCAGAATCAAGTCTGAATTGAATTTGTTATTAATTTACAAAATAATATATTTAAAATACATAATTTATAAATACAAACTCGCTCGAAAAATAAATGGGTACTAATTCTACACTTAATCCAGCAACGTGGACATGTGCACGAGAAAATGAGTGCTGGTGAGGAAGCTCCACCTGTGGTCCGGATGGTAGAGGACATCGCCTATTGGGCCCGGTGCACCTGCCATCAACTCTGCAGACTGCAGTACTCTCGTAATGATGAAAGGCATTTAGCATCCTGCATCCTGTGTTGTTCAGAAGTTAGCAATTTTGTGCAAAACCATCAATTCAATTTATGAACATATGATTGATGCAAAATGTCTTACGCAAAGTAAATTAGTTCGTGTACATTAAAGACAAATTATCCCAAATGGACACAGAGCTTTTTGTGTACTGAATTAGTCATTTTTTCCCTTTTTTTAATACTTATAAATTAATGATTTTGACGATAACAATTAATAATATTTAGATACATTTCAAATTCAAATTTATTTAACTAAATTATCCCATTTTTCCAAAAAATATAACAATATAAAAATGGTTATATAACTTTGTTAGAATAAATAATTTCACAGGAATTAACTTAACAGACTCATTCAAATAGTTAGAAACGGTTTTACAAAATCTAAGACAGATAGTCCCTATCATTTTTGTATGGATGAAAGAACCAGTATAACCGGTATAAATTGGTTGTGTTCTCCTTTCTCTTTTCTTAGCTTTTAAATTTTCGCAATATAGTTACTGTTGTTTTCAAATTGCAAGAGGCTTCTTTCATTTTAAATTTTAACTGCTTCCTATCTTTTATACGAATTGAAAGTAACTTATAAAAAAATTTCAAGTCACACACAACGTGCATCCGAAATAAATATAATTATGTCTGACTTTATCTAACCAATTCCATTATTAGCAGAAATATGTAAATTAATTGTTCACTCGGGAGAGGTGCATATGGAAGCTCTTCATGACGAGAATCATGATCCTCTGCAGCATCTTTGGAAGATTTGGATATCCTCGCAAGAACTTGTTTGATTGTTCGTTCTCTTAGCTAGTAAATCTTCGTTCCTAGGAACATGCCATGGGTATAATTGCTCCCACCGGTGGACAAAGAATCCAAGAAAGATAACAAAATTGCTGAATTGGACAGAAACAATGACAAGGGTAGGAACAAAAAGGTTGGGAGGATGTACTTTAGGCTCCACCTTAAGTTTAGCAATAAAATATTAAGTTTGTTGTCATCTCTCCCGAGTCATTGTCCATCTTTTGGGGATACACAATCAAACATTTGTGGATATTATTAAATTGTTACATCTTCGCAATGCTTCCAAAATAGACGAACCGATGCATTCAATAAATATGTATAAAGAGGCAACTACAAGCAAGAAATGCCGGAGCTTTGCATGTGCTCGTAACATGGTAGGACCGACATGAAGTTGCTGTCTTCTTAATGTGTAAGTAGACCCCTTGTTGAGTATTTGAAGAAGAAATTAGTTATGAATTGCATAGATTAGCTTATCTGAAACTGAAAAGGGAGAGAATTATAGCCATGCACACCAATATCGACCAACGATTATATTTGGGAGAAACAGATATACATACGCTTACACTTTTGAGAAAGTAACATGATTATTATACACTTAACTTGTCTTTTCTCAACAACCTGAAAAAACAAAATAAAAAAACTATATATGATACCCTTTAGTCGTAGATTGGTAAGTTCTTCCAATGATTGAAGGTTCAATCCAGAGTCCTACTAAACTATATATCTGAATAAAGACCGTCAAACAGAATTATGTAACGTTTAGACCTATGTTTGTACCTAATCACTTAACCCTACCCATGTTCTTCGTGTAAAACAATACATTCTTAATGAGGGTTTTCCTTTTCATGTAGTAGAAACTTGTTTGGCACTATCAATGGCTTCTTACACATTTTGTCTTTGCATCCGAGAAATGTATAAGGACAATAACAAACCTAACCAAGATCCTTACATGTATATCTAACCTCTCATAAAGTCCGAACAGAACATTCATTATTGTTAGGAATTTGTTAATGGTCCAATCAACCTCTAGGGTATATGGTGTTGTTTTCTGAATGCTTTCTTACGTTAGTTTGCTAAATACACATCAATACGCACACTAATTTCTTAAGAGACATGTACAGATAATATGCGTTGTGTGCAGAAATGTTTGACCTAAGGAGATTGATCAATTCTACAAGTACTTACTCACGTTAAATGATAAATTTACTAACTTAGAGAAATAATTAAATGGGTAGTTGCATTTATTGTCCATCTTAACATAAAGTATGACCACAAAATAAATATACATTAGGCGGCACAAAAGTACAAAAAATCACGTTTGGTTGGGTGGGTGGTAAATTTCTGTAAATGGGTATTGAATTGTAAATTTAAATGATGGAATTGTTCATTTCCAGTTTCACCCTGAAATTTTATCGTCTTCCTCACCTATAACAGTTGCAGAGTGCTGGTGCTCTTAGCCTGTTACTAAACCATTTAATTAAAGAGAAAAGATCTTCAGTCCAGTTTTATGGTGTCTTATTCTGTCCCATGAGTCTAAGCTATTCATTTACGCGAGTCTCGCGTTTATTTATGCGGGACCCATACAGAATTCACATAAATAAATGGCTAAGATTTATGAGACAGAATAAGATACCATAAACTGGACTCTTAATTAAAGGGCCAAGAAGGCTTTTCTATGCAACGCGTGTACTCTCATACACGACCATCCAGACAACTGATCTCTTGAGAGTTCGGTTTGGTAGTTCTAATAGAATCTTTATACCTATTAATACATCACATTAAGACAAGATAGTTTAGTATGTAAACCATGGATGAAACTCACTAGCGACAATAAAGAAACACTTACCAATTAATATTAATGAAGGTGCTAAGAAGAGGTTGAGAGGTGCACATGGGTGGTGTAGGCCCACCGAGGCTTTAAGCTCAGCGGTAGGAAATCTCTCTAAGCCAGCATCTTCATTTCATAACTCAGTTTGCTGTCTTTTATGGCCGGCTACTGAACCCCACCTTCTGCATTTTTCTTTATAAATACCCACTGCTCTCCTACTTCTCATGTACTACCACAAAGCTACTCACTCTTTATCTCTAGAATCAATCTGCTAGATCAAAAATAGAACTACAAATGGCAGCTCCATCATTTTCTCTACCTGTACTTCTCTTTATCTGCTTACTCTGTTCACAGTTTAATGGCATTTTGGGTGATTATGGAGGGTGGCAGAGTGCTCATGCCACTTTCTATGGTGGTGGAGATGCTTCTGGCACAATGGGTAAGTCTTAGTGTACTCATTTAACAAGAATATTCGTAGGACATGGTGGTATAAACATGTTAATCAAACTCTGGTTTTGATTATATTCACAGGAGGGGCATGTGGATATGGGAATTTATACAGCCAAGGCTATGGAACTAACACTGCGGCACTAAGCACAGCTTTGTTTAACAATGGCTTGAGCTGCGGTTCTTGTTATGAAATGAGATGCGACGACGACCCCAGATGGTGCCTCCCTCACACCATTACCGTTACTGCTACCAACTTTTGCCCTCCTAACATGGCTTTGCCTAACAACAACGGTGGGTGGTGCAATCCCCCTCTCCAGCACTTCGACCTCGCCGAGCCTGCTTTCTTGCAAATTGCTCAATATCGAGCTGGAATCGTGCCTGTAGCCTTTAGAAGGTTAGCTTGCATGCATTTGACATTTTTCAATAATCAGTAGTGTAATAAATTAAGCTAGATAGTTGTTGTGAATGGCAGAGTTCCATGTGTGAGGAAGGGAGGAGTAAGATTTACCATAAACGGTCACTCATACTTCAACCTGGTATTGATCACCAATGTGGGTGGAGCAGGAGACGTACACTCGGTCTCAATCAAAGGGTCCAAAACAGATTGGCAACCCATGTCAAGAAACTGGGGACAGAACTGGCAGAGCAACTCCAACCTCAATGGTCAAAGCTTGTCCTTCCAAGTTACCACTAGTGATGGAAGAACAGTGACAAGCTATAACGTGGCTCCTGCTGGTTGGCAATTTGGTCAGACCTTTGAAGGAGCGCAACTTTAGTTGTCAATTAATCCAGTTTAAGTTTACATGCGTGTAAGGTTATTGTACGTAGAGGACAGTGCAAGCTGAACATTTGGAGAAGTAGCCTTGAAAAGCAGAGGTGGCTAAATAGTACCACCCGCTTTAGCTTTAGGCCTTCCTCAATCATTAGTCTTTGAATTTTCACGTTAGTCACAAATGTAACAGAGGATTGTTCTGTTTTAATTTGAATTATATGCGTTTTATGAAAACAAGTGGCAGTCATCAACTCATCATTGCTGGGTATGGACTTGGAAACAGCTGATGGGCTACATAGTTGTTTTGGGTAACTTTGGGCCTAGGAGGCCTAATGATATCTAATATGGGAGCGGCCATTGTAGACGAGCCCGTTTTCAGATGTAATCCCTTGTGTTTACATAAGGCTAAAAAACTATCAATTTAAGTTTTTTTTTTTTTGGAGAAAGAGTATTTATTTATTAAGACGAAACAGCATCACAATTTAGAGTATCTAATAAAAAAACAATTGACATGTCCCAACTAAGCCTATTGGGATATCTAGTAGTTGATTTAGATAACAAGTGGGCTACCATATTTATATGCCTTGGAATCCATTTAAATGGAAATGATTGAAAAATACATACTGTTAATTTGCATTCTTCCAATATCACTCCCAATTCATTGATGCCAATTCTTGATTCATGAAACCTCTATACCAACTGGCAATTGAACATAATCTGTTTCTACCTCAACTGACATGAAGTCATATTGTACCAATCAAGATAAGGCTTCTTTGAATGCAATAGCTTAAGTAATAAGAAGATTATAATTTGATATAGAAAAATCTGAGAGACATTTAAGAAACTGACCTCTCTCTCCTCTTATTACTAAGCTATATGACATAGTCCCCTGATCATGTTAAATTGCAGCATCAAAATTGCACTTCACAGCTAGGAGTGTTCAAGAAAACTCGCGAACCTGTGAACCAGACTTAAACCACATGAACCGAAGCTGTAAATAAAGTTAACCGAACCTGAAAAATCAGGTTTAGGTTTCTAACTTGCGGTTCTAAGTTAACCTAACCGAACCTAATTTATAGGTTTAGGTTTAAACCTAAACCTGAAATACCCAAAAAACCTATCATATATTTATATATAATTTAAGAGGATATTAATAATAATAATAAATTCACTAGTATTTACTATATTAATTCTTGAGTAAAAAAAGAAAAGGAAAAAAAACTACTTTAATTCTATGTTATTAAACATTAATCTTAAACATTGCTATTATAAGTAACAACTAATGCATAACACTCAATACTTCTACTTCAAATAGTAATTAATATGTGTCAAA
>JANZLH020000136.1:1418514-1429202 GCA_026770325.2 Erythroxylum fimbriatum
TACTAACAAATTGCATAAAACATAAGCTCACCGCAAGGGACTAATTTAAGCACAAAATCACGAATTAAGAGTCAAGAAGTACATTAAAAACCATGAAAGTGTAGCCAATTTATATGATAAACTTGGGTTCAATCACAAATCTTCATATATTTTAGTTTATAAAGATTGGTCAAGCATAGACAATAAGAAAACAAAAAAAAAGGAGTGATATAAGATTGTCTCCCAAATCTGTACGAGGTCAATTCACTCAACAATAAAATTTTTCTTAATAGGAAACTTTATACTCTTTGAATATTAAAATCCACTTTAGTGATGAGTGCATTAATGATTTAATTAATCTATTCTCTCATCTCATACTGTTAGGTTATAGAATGGAGCTATATAAATGTGAAAAACTTTTACTTAAATTATATGTAATTTGTATTATCAACTCGTCATCAACTTAATCAATAATCTTCTTACATATTACTTCGTCTTTGATGACATTTTAGGTATGATTCTAAAGGAAGAAACTTGGTATAAGAATAAGAAAGGCACATATCCTGGCTCACAATAAGTCAAACTTATAATAGTGATAAGAGAATATCAATGAATGGTAACCTAAGTGGGTGTTGAGATCATTATAGATCAAAATCAAGAAGTAAGCAAATTTTAAAATGCTACAACTGTGATGATCAAGGGATTAAAGAAGAATTTATCTTTAAGGAAACTAGATGATCATGGGTGTAAAATAGAAATTGTCAACAAGATTTTAATGATAATTCGAAATGCATTTGTACTTATTGAAAGAGAAAAGATAAGTGAAACTTTTAGAAAATTAAAAGGGAGAAATACTACTAAGTAGAAGCATCGGTTGCTTCAATTAGTTTAAGTGAAAGATCTTAAATGTTATGACATCAAAAACTTGGAATTATATCCAAACAAGCAGTAAAGATCTTTTCTGAGCAAAAGCTACTTTAGAATTATAAAGGTATCATTACTTTTTTAACCATTGTATTACAAATAAACAATATTGTATGAAATTCAATACATCAAATTCAAGAAGCAAAGTTGTTCTAGAATTGAGTCATTTTAAAGGATGGTGAGCACCAATTCCATTTTTGGGAAGAGCAAAGTACGTTTTCTTTTTTAATGATAATGATTCTAATATGTGTTGGGTATACCCTGTTATAAAAGGAAAGCAAATATGTTCTCAGTTTGTAAAGTTTCTTTTGTGTGTTAAACTTGATTATGATACAAAAAAAGAGTATTTAGGGATCAATAATGGAGGAGGATATGCTAGATATGGGTTTAATGCATTCTAAAAATAAGAAGGTATCAAAAGACAACTCATTATTGCATACACTCCTTAATAAAACAAAGGGGCTAAGTAGATGAATAGAAATATGTTGGAAAGAATAAGAATAATGTTAAGAACTATAGACATAAATAAGGCTTTCTAGACGTAAGTAGACAATACCACTTGTTATGTGGTGAATTAGGTTCCATAAACTACATTAAGTTAAAAATGGAGATGAAGATGTGTGCTAAAAGCTAGCAAATTATTTCAACCTCCATTATATTTGAAATTTATGTTTTTGTGATATATATATAATGCCAACAGACTACAAAATTGGATCTAAAATATAAAAAAAATATTTATTTTTAAGATATGCTAATAATGTGAAGAGTATCTCCTACATGATCTTATTGCTTGCAAGGATATTGTCTTTAGGGATGTTATCTTTAAGAAAGATATATTACAAAGAGAAGAAGAAGTTATCAACACTTTTCAAAGAAGTTTCGAGACTACTATACAGGTAAAAACAAAATTCAAACTTCTTCTCAAGCATTACTAGAGCAAGATGCTCAAAAAATTAGTTGATTCTTAGATTCCTTATGTTTGTTGACCAAACCATATAAAAGACCACCAAAATGGAACTTGAATTATATACTGGAGAAAAATATAACATATGAGCTTTTAACAGAAGATAAAGAGCCAATAACTTTTTAAGAAGCATTTAACATTCCAAATGTCTCTTAGTAGGTGGAAATAATGTTAAAAGAAATTGAAGCTCTAAATAAAAATAAAATTTAGAAACTTATACGATTGCCATAAGGAAGTAAGCCTATTGGTAATAAATATGTGTTCAAGATAAAGCGAAATGATAAGGACCAAGCGATATCAAGCAAGATTTATGGAGAAAAGATATGCTCAAAAAGAAGGAATTACTTTAGCGAAATATTTTCTCTTATGATTCGACTTACAATAGTCAAAGTAGTCCTATCAATATGTGTTGTCTTTGACTTACATCCAGAATAAATAAATGTGAAGACTGATTTTCTTTGTAGAGATCTTGAAGAAGAAATTTATAAGCTCCAAAGTAAAAGATTTTGAAGTAAAAAGAAAAATGAACTTGGCCTACTGAACAAGTCTTTGTATGGTCTTAAATAAGCAACAAGGTGTTACTATAAGTGATTTTATCCTTCATTATAAGCCTTAAATATAACAAACGTAATAAAGAATCTTGTACATATTTTAAGAGGTCCCGAGATTATGTGTTTACAGTTATTGGTAGGATTGTAAGTTGAGTTTCAAATTTATAATTAGTTGTGATTACGTTAATAACATAAGTGAAATATATAACAACGCACAAGCTAGTAAATATGCGGTATAATTGAAATTGATGTTGGAAGATTTTTTGCACCATTAACCTAAAGTTTCATGATATTATAATAGTCTAAGTGCCTTACATATAGTGAAAAATCTAACATTTCATTCAAAAACCTAGTATATACAAGTTCAATTTCACTTTGTTTGTGAAAAATTGTAGGAATAAACTATAAATGTGCAAAAAGTTCAAACCAAAGAAAAACATATATGAAAAGTTCATTTATATAGTAAATTTTATTACAAAAACAGTCGATGGTTATAACTTTGTTTGTATTGATCTACATATGACTTGATAGAAATTTAAACAATATAACAATGACAAAGTGGTATGAAAGTTGATGACTCTCAATTTGTTTTAATTATCATATATTTTTATATTTACTTTTATACTACAGGTGATTTATCTTTATCTAGATATTTTGTAAATAATATCTAAATTATCTTGTGTGAATAATATTTAGATATTATGAGCAATATCTAAATTTTTTAACATAACACGTAATTTAATCAAGAACTGATATTCTGTAGCCTGGCCAATGAACATATGAAAATAATTTAACATACAAATACATAACATCTAGGGCTTTATGCCTCACTCGGACGGAGATAAAATTTATCAAACGAGTAATTATAGATGGTCGGGTCGGTTGGACCGGCTTTACCAGGTCCAGCTCCAGACCCGAATGGCGATGGCCCAACAACCACTGCCCACTCGGCCCATCAGAAGTTATACTCCCATGCAAACGCTACGACTCACGTAAAGCCCTAAACCTAGCAACAACACCATGTATATAAGGTATAATTCTACCGAAATTCAGGTATGACAATACAACCCTACTTTTCTTGTTTGCAGCGGCCAAAACCCTACGAAAATACTAACTTGAGCGTCGGAGGGGCTTCCCGGGAACCAACCCCCGGCGTGCCTTCATCTGTTTTGCAGGTATCTCACAGCCAGAATTGCACAAGTCATGGATCAGAGCAACGACGGTCAACTTCAGCAGAATCCGACTGAACCAAATATAAAATAATATAGTTCAATTGGTACTAATTTGAAAAAACGTGATAACTCACAAGCAAAATTCAACCAAATTGAACACTTTACACATTAAGTGCATCTATCCCTCACATGATATAAAATCACAGTCACATTGCTTGAATCTGTCGCATTTTCATAAGAAGTCAATGAATCTTAGATTTATTAAAAGAGAAAAGGTCATATCTATACTGCAAGGTCACTTATTCAGTCATCTCCAAATCACTGTTTGTTGAATCCTTCCACCTGTAAAGATTCACAAAATCATGGTTGTTCAGACTAAATAACACATTAACACTGGAGCATATGCTCACGTGATTAGTCGCATGAATTATGTTAATTCAAATGTTTATTACTTATAAAACATTTTATGATATTATAATTATATTTAAAATTTTATTTAAAACATTTTTTCATATTAAAAACTATTTTTTAATGAACCAAAATCAAATTTTTAGGCTTGAACTAAATTAAACTGACCTTAATTTGAAATCCTAGACTTATCATAAATCATAACAACAACAACAATAACAACGTAGTACGTGTAATAATTGTTTGCTCGTATCTGGCAATGCTCGTTATCTCATGTGTTTTGCGAAGATAATCAGTGTGCTGATTTTTTGGTTAGACTAGGGTCGTCGACTTCTTAACATTTGATTATTTGGGATAATCCGATCCCAAGGATGAGGCTTCTCTTGCATAATGATCAATGTTCGATTGCTTTTTAAGGCATTAGCCGGGTCCTTTGTCTCCATCTCCTTTTCACCGAAAAGGAAGATGAGCTGACAATTGGCTGGAGTCGGTATTACACGTTTACTTAAGATTTAATCTTACTTAATTCTATTATTTTGTGTAGATTAGGAGTGACATTCATTTTATTAATCACTCACATGATTGTGTATGTGAGAGTTAACTTTCTATTTTACACCATCCGCGTAATGAACGGTGTTTAGTCAAAACTTAACGTAGCATTTCCCTTCTCATTCTCTCACTTTTTCCTTCTTCTTCTTCTGCTTCTCCTTCACATTTCTTTTTCCTTTCTTTCAATGGAACTTTGACATCACTTTTTGTTTTTCTCTTTTGTTTTCTCACATTCCCTTTTCCATCCAAAATTCGCCTTTCTGATTCCCGGTAATTCACGTTGTTGCCTCTTTTTTTTTTTTTGGTTTAATATTATTTTCGATTCAATTTGTATAAGGTATTATGTTTCCTGTTCATCTTGCGAATCTTTTCGGTTGTTTTCCGTGTTTTGAGCATTTGTGGGTTGATGCTCGTTTGATCGTTTAGGTTCTTCCCTGAAATGGGTTGCTTATGTTTTTGTAGGATTTGAGGTTGGTAGATCCGGATCGGGTGAATAGAGGAAGATAATTAGCAAAAGAATAATAACAACAACAAAAACCTGAAAAAAGGGTGGGATTTGGAGTGGTGAAGATGAGTGAGAACCAGAAGTTCCAATTGGGAACTATTGGGGCTTTGAGCTTATCGGTTGTATCGTCGGTTTCGATAGTGATCTGCAACAAGGCCCTTATTAGCACACTTGGTTTCACTTTCGGTGAGTCGACTTTCTTCCATTTCTCCTGTATTAATCTTTTCTAGGTTCGTGGGATGCGTGACTGACTGATCGCGATCTTTGACCTCTACGAGGCTTTATTTGATGTCGGTTCATAAGTTTAGCATTGGTTAACATCGTCATTGGTCGAATTTATCTTAGAGCCAAAACGATTTATGCTTTTTGGGCATTCTGTAAAGGAGAAAGAAGATAAATTTGAAGTGAATGGAGTATCGGTTGATTCCATTTGTTGTCGGTGTTATTATGCTACACCTACGCATGCATCATCAAGTATCTATGGGTAGGTTTGGTGGGACGGAATTGAAAGAAGTCAACATTTTGTAATGGAAGAGTAAATTGAGTGTTTCTGCCATTTGTATATACTTGGTTTGTGAATTCTTGAAATCAGAGCTGGTCAAACCTAATTTAACTTCAAGAACGCCCTAATGCATTGGAACTGGAAAATAAGAAGGAGAAAGAAAAGAAAGTGAAAAGTTATGTACTTCTTATTGGAGGATCTGTAGCCCGTTTTTCACTTGCTAATCCTGGAAATCACTAAATATTTTCGTTACTGTGAAAGCAATGGACATGATATTAAGTATGACAAGATTAAAAGGATTGATGTTGGATCTGTGGGGTCCTGCTTTTCTTTTTGGTATTACATTTTTACTTGTTTCTTATGAAATGTTTAAAATCAGAACAAAACAATCTTAGTCATTGCTTTTTCTCGCGTTTGTCTAATTTGATCTAGCTACCATATCTTCTTATGCTTGAATCCCCACATGTCTAGTGCTTGTAAGAAAAGTTATCATAATGTGGTTACCCAAATACACTGATACAATCATATTTCTGATAAGAGGAAAGATAAGTATGTATGTGAAGCCACAATGCCTCTTTGCAACCAACCATCATTCTTGCTATTTTTCTTAAAACATACTTCTGGTGATTTTGCTTGTTTATCATACTGATTTTGAGTCATGAAGGATGCAGCCACTACATTGACAAGCTGGCATCTATTGGTCACTTTCTGTTCACTTCATGTGGCATTATGGATGAAAATGTTTGAACACAAGCCTTTTGATGCTAGAGCTGTGATGGGATTTGGCATATTAAATGGAATATCCATTGGGCTTTTGAATCTTAGCTTGGGTTTCAATTCTGTGGGCTTCTATCAGGTAAAACCTTCTTCTTTTAGTCTAACTGTTATCAGAACCTTGATTCACAATTTTATATTTCAATTCCATCAATTGCCATGTTGCTGGACATTGTTTCGCTTTCAAAGCAACACCAAGATGTATAAGATCCAGAGACCTTTCTGAGTAATTTGTGTTCTAAGGAACGTGCATTAGTTATAAACAGGAAAGGGAATGAAGAAAGTTAAGATGGTGACAGGTGTCTATTATCTGATTTCCTAATTCACAGATGAGAAAGATAGAGGTTGACATTGGAACTCCCTGAAAACTGACATGCATTTATGCTATATTTTTTTAATCAAAATGGGTCTGTCTCTCTCTCTCCTCTTTCTGATTTGTCTTGTCCCTTCATTTGTTTTATCTTGATAATTTTCTGAGGAACCTCTTCTTCAAATTTCATGCGTGGAGATAGTCATGAAAATTCTGATTCTGATCACAACCTTTATATTCATTAAATTCTGATTCTTACTATTTAATGATTCTTACTTGCTATGACATGGGAGAAACTGCATCAGAGTGTGGCACACAATGCCAGACAACTGTTCTAAGACCCATCGAATCTATAAGCCAATAAAACGCATGGCTAAATGCATGCATCATGCACTGTTAGTATGGTTTCTGTGTAAGTATATTGGACTAGATAGAGTGTCACAGCCATAGTAGTCTCTATTAGAACAAGAGCTAGATTGATCTGCACTTGACTAAAGTGATGGCTAAGCAAAATGAGGTTGCATATTTGGCTCTGATACTATGTTACGGAACTCTGTTTGTACCCAAAAGTTTCAGAGGTTATTGTAGCTTGTGAAAGAAGATTATTTTTTGTTGAGATTAAGCTTATACTTGTCACATTCAAATTTTACTGCAAATTCCGAGAGTATTATCTCTGAAGGTGTTCTCTTTTTAAAAAAAAAAAACAATTTCAGATGACAAAATTGGCCATCATCCCTTGTACTGTTCTTTTGGAGACACTTTTCTTCAGGAAGTTATTCAGGTTAGTCTTATCATTCTTATCATTTTGGTTCAATGAATATTCTTCTTGTTGATCTTTGGGTAAAAATGCATATATTTCTTAGTTTCAATTTGAGCACTTGCTCTCATCATCTGTTTTTGGTTGTCTTATCCTAAATTTAAAACTTGAGTAGAAGAAATTGATTGATGGCAGGTGCAGCTGATGGAAGTGAATAAAAATTTGACTCAATATTGTTTTATAATCAGTCCATATTTGACCGTTTATGAGGCCCTAGGGTTGCAAAAGGAGAAGAGCCAAGCGAAGCTTACCATGTGAAGGCTTGGCTCATTTTGTTTTATCGAAGGTCAAGTCTAATTTCAGTTTTAAACAAACCTAAGTTATCAGTTTTGTATTTGATTCGTTGAAAATTTTCCCAAACCCAAGCCAAGTTTAAACTAAGAGCAAGTCAGAATTTTCCCCATACCTTACAGGTGTCATGCTTTTTTTTTTTTCAATCAACAACAAAGAACTGTAAATTCCAGGATTTTTCATTTCCCATTATTGATCTGGCCTCTTTGTAAAATTTTTGGCCCCAAGTAGGGTTACAGATGATCTTTATCTATTGCATTAGGCCACAAAAATTCTACAGTAAAAATATGTACAATTTAATTTGAATTATCTTGTCATCAAGCCTATTATGGTTGGTTGTTTACTGATATTTCTTTGATGAGTGCAGTCGGAATATCCAGCTTTCATTAGCTATCCTTCTTGTGGGTGTTGGAATTGCAACTGTCACTGATCTTCAACTCAATCTTCTGGGTTCTGTCTTGTCCCTTTTTGCAGTTATCACAACCTGCATTGCTCAGATTGTATCCTCAGATAAAGTTATTTTGCAATTTACCATCTATTGCTTAGACAAGAATCATTTGCAATTTACTATTTATTACTCCATCTTGGCTTTTTCATCTTGTAATGCTACAAGAAAAGAAAAAGCAAAGCAAATATATAGACAAATATAACAGTGCACAAGTTAATTTTATTGCTTTCTTTCTCATCTGTTGAGCCCTTGACTTGCATCACTTCAGATGACAAATACTATCCAGAAGAAGTTTAAAGTTTCGTCAACCCAACTTCTTTATCAGTCCTGCCCCTATCAGGCACTGACTTTGTTTGTCATTGGCCCAGTTTTGGACTGGCTCCTGACCACCCAAAATGTCTTTGCTTTTAATTATACCCCTCAAGTCCTGGTAAGAACCGAAAAAATCCTAATAGCCTTTCCTTGAACATTTCCAGCAATTTATTTCTAATATGATTGCATAATGGGTTTTTTGGTTTCAGTTCTTCATTGTTCTGTCCTGCCTGATATCCGTCTCTGTAAACTTCAGTACATTTCTGGTAATTGGAAAGACATCTCCAGTCACATATCAGGTCCTAGGGCATTTGAAAACATGCCTAGTTTTGGCCTTTGGTTATGTTCTACTTCGTGATCCGTTTAGCTGGCGCAACATTTTAGGAATACTGATTGCAGTAGTTGGGATGGTATTATATTCATACTTTTGCACCATTGAGGGCCAGCAAAAGGCCAGTGAAGCATCAACGAAAGTACCTGAGGTAATTCACATCTTACTAATGCTAATAAATGAAGTGGCTTTTATTTCTAATGTAGGAAGTTTTACATGCTTATAATATCCCATATTTCTATTGCTTTCTTAGATCATTCTTTGTTTTGTTTAGCTTTTTCCCTTCAGTGATGTTTAACTTGTCATTATCGAATGGGTTTTAGGTGAAGGAAAGTGAATCTGATCCTCTAATGGGTGTGGAAAATGGAGCTGAGAGTGTTGTTCCAAAAGCTCCCGCGTGGAAGTCAGACAAGGACCTGCATGCATAAAAACATTTTCTATACTTATTCGTCCTAGACCATAGTCAGTAGACGAGACCGAAACATTTTAAGTGATGAAAATGCTGCTGCTGGAAGCTCTCCATGTATTTGATAACAACAGTATCGGTCTGGGGATTATTACTTGTATTGTACTTGGATTAAGAGATGATGAAAAATATCTCTATCTCCTTCATATAGCATTTTTTGGTTTTAAGTTTTGTATGAATCAAGAAAGGCAATGGGGGTAATTAATACCTGAGTTTGATTTGTCAGAATGTGTAATGGTACTGTCGTATCAATATTGTTCTTTCTGTTTTTTTAATAATTATTTAGCTCCTAATTAATATGTTTTTAAATGTTGCATTGTTTACTGTGGTCATCTTCAGAAGGATGATTTTGATTTGAAGATGAGGAGTTGTGATGAGTGTGATTTTAAAATGATGCAAAGGATGAAGATAAATTAGTACTACTGCTTTACACGTATATATTAGGGTTATATTTGTGAAAAAATGATCTTTATAACAACAAAAAAAACGAAATTTACATTCATAATCTTAAGATCTTGAATAAACAATTTTCACAAATAATTAGCTTATAATATTATGTAACTTATGCGGAAGACGTCATTATTATAGAGGGATTAAGAAACTCTACTGCATTCTTTGTTAAATTTGATTTATCTCTCTTGACTCTCTTTTATTATAGAGAAGTTAATGAAAAACTTTATGAAACCCTAATTAGCAGAAGAATGTTCAATTTATATATCTATAATACTTTTAATTTTGTACCTCAATTAAGGGAATAAAATAAATGGTTAAGATTTATTTCACTATTAAATAAAAAATATGGACTAAATATAACTCTTTAATTAATAATAATAATAATAATAATTATTATTATTATTATTATTGTTGTTATTATAGTATGGTCACTAATTGGGCCGTATTTTAACATTTCTCTACTTGGTTTGATACTTCAAACCTTATCTCAATAGTATAAACATTAAGCTTGTATAAACAAATCTCTTAATTTTTCATAATTTACCTTAACATAATAAAACAAATAATGCTTATACTTCCTTTCATTTACCATAACACTATTAATTTATCAAGTTAGATATATATCACAAAGATCCACATTAATGTCTTATAGGCAATCTATTTCTTATTTAATAACAATTATATTTACATAATTATAATCAATAAAAATTGGAAACAATCTCTTTACTATTTAAGGGTAAAGCCCCGGTCTCACACTTAAACAAGATTTTTACTGAGTATTGTTGTTGTTGTATAATTAATAAGAAAATTGTCAATCACAAGTCTATTAAACTCAAGAATGTTAAAAAGAATCTTTATTCTGCAGTCCTTGTCTACCCCGAGGGAGATTAATGGCTCGGAGCTCCCCCTCTCAGTACGTGTTTCAGAAGTAA
>JANZLH020000136.1:1429390-1446109 GCA_026770325.2 Erythroxylum fimbriatum
CAAAATTTTTTTTTGTTGTGGAGTGATTTGGCCTCGTACAATTTTGTGAGGTGATCTCATATTTCCTTTGCAGTCTTCTTTTCCTCTATGCTAGATAATACTCTATCAGCTAAAGCTAGGTGAAGATTTGCTACATCATTCCCATCCATCTCGTTCAACTTTTCATTTGTGACTCCAACAGGCAGTTCACTAATGGCCGCCAGACAATTATCTTTCTTCAAGATTGCCTTTATCTTCAACTTCTACAATGAGAAATTACTCCCATTGAACTTCTCAATATCAAATTTTGCTACCATTGCTTCTATCACGAACAGAATTTAGCCCTCACTATTTCATGTGAATAGTACCTGTATATATAAATAGTAACCGTAAGTATGAAGAGTTCGTATATGTGAATAGTGTCGTATGTATATGTATGAATAGTACCGTACATGTTAATAGTACTGTATACTTAAATTACAGTAACTGCACAACAAAAATAAATGCATGAATAGTTGTCATCTTTTAAGGTTACTATTCACCATTTTCACTGTGCTCACCCGAACTCCGAACGGATTACGTCAAAAAATTTGTTGTAAATTTCTCATATCGTTTTGATACCACTCATTGCGAAAATCGACAAGATTAGAGCAAGTTCACAGCTAAATATGACTGAAGAAATGGTAATAAACACACAGATTTTACGTGAAAACCCCCAAATAAGGTAAAAATCACGAGCAAGGATAGAAGAATTTTACTACTGAGAAAACCTGGAGAATTACAAGAAAAAACTAAACTAAAAAATACACAGAATATTTTTGTGTCTCTTTCTCTTTCTTTTCTCTCTCACGTGACATCTCTCTTCTCTACCTTGTTCTTTGCTCTCTTTATCTCCTGGCAGGAGCCATATAAGATGGTTGGCCATTTGGGTAGCTATCTTTTTACTTATTTCAACTTTGGTAGGCATTGTTTTCAGTGCCTACCATTTTTTGACAAATCCTAGCAATCCATGCGATATATTACAGAATATTGAAATTCTTATCATATAGGATGACTATTTTATATTTTTCATTTGAAAACTCTTAGAGAGAAAATCTTTATTCCTATGTAATGTATCTTAATCATTCTTTTGCAATTTACTATCTCTTGCTTAGATAACATTCATTTGCAAATTAAGGAGAATTAATCAATTTCCTTCCTTTGGTACCAAATTTTCAACAAATCTTTTCAAGAAAAAATAGGTAAATATTGGAGATGAACTCACTCGTTGAAAATAATTTATGTGACAGAAATAAAGCACGTTAAGGTCAGCAACGAGAAGACATTACAGACGTATAAAGATTAGTTATACGTTGATGGATGCGTTAGAAAATTTGGCATCGAAGAAGGAGAGATGAGATTTTTAGAGATTTTCAATAGTCGGAAGAAGACAATTAATTGGGGGATTTTAGGAGATTAGGGGTGATTTTGGCGGTGAGTGCCAATACACTGAACACAGGTTTTGTCGTAAGGTCGAGACATGACGATAACTGTGCTCTTCGTGATGGGGGAGTACGTCTGAGCCTGATATTTCTTTATTTAAGTTTTTCCAGGAAAAGAAAAGTTGGATGTATAGTGAGGAGGAGACGTACACCCACAAAATAAACCGACTTCGCTTGAGTCTCAGATAGTCGTTACGTTACTATCATCCTCCGACATATCACAAGTTCCATACCACACTCTACTCATGGGGACACGACAACTCCTCAACCAAGAGTGGACTGTGAAAGCTAGGCATATCTACCGTGAAGCTAATCGAGCTGCGGATTAGCTAGCAAACTACGTCAAGAATCTCACTCTTGGTATCTATTGGTATCCAAACCCGTCTAAGGGTTGCTCTTCTATCCTACTAGAGGATAGCTTAGGGATCGTGTTTTCCCGTATTGTAGCTTAGTTTTTGTGTACTTCTCCTACTGAGGTTAAAAAAAAAGAGTTGGACCTAATAATAAAATTGGGCAAGCCTAATAACCCCTTCTCTTATCCAACTAGAGCAACACTCACCAATTTATTTGTCTTTGTTTCCGGTAGTTATATACCTTAGGAAGAACGTTTTTTTTAAAACCAAAAAGTCACTTGATCGGATCACAGAGCGAAGAGTCTTGTGCACTGAAATTGAATTATATGTCCCTAGGTTGACTAATTTCCACCGGTTGTTCTAATTACCAAAATTTTATTACACTATACGTGTTAAAACTTATTAAGAGGTTAACCAATTTCATTCTAACATGTGATATTTTGATCAAAGGAATTGTATTTTATGTTTGGTGGGCTGAATGGCTTTCTTTTGGTGCCCACCAAATTTTATTTTCAATTTTTTCCAAAAAAGTTCAACCAATTAATTATTGTTGAATTACAATTTAAATGATTTTTTTTCATGTAAGTGGTTGATTTGATGCTTCAATGAATGCGGTCTTCATGTATGAGGGTGTTAATTGAAAATAGAGCAATAATGGAGGGATGGTTGCTTGCTTCAATTATTTAAAGAATTGACAAATACCCACTAATTTTTGTCTCTCTTGGTTTTAGTACTATCTGGTCTTAATTTAATTATCAACCTCAACTTGCATTTATCCAATTCAAGAAGAAAAGTAAGTGGGCAAGTGACACGTTGCATGGTATGTAAAATTTTCATTTTTGGCTACAGATTTTGGTAGCTAATTAAGATAGGAATACAATAAGTGGGGGAAGAGAACTTCAATTCAAATTTTCTCTAATTTAAGGGGTGCGGTTGAGTAGAAAGAACTAATCCATTCTTAATTAAAAGCTAAGGATTCGATCTTTGACTTTGGGCATAGAAAAGTCTTAAATCTTTAGACTAGTTATCCCACTTTATGAAGTACCTATAAAATAGCGAGAAGATTAGTTACTGAATTTATCGGTGGATACCCTGATCTAAAACCAAAAAAATAAAACGAATAAATCTTCTCCTATAATACTTTTCTTTTCACATAGTCAATGCAATAATTAATTACTTTTTAAAAAAGGTGAGACTAAGTTGTCTGGTTGTGATTGTGAAACGTGGGGCATTTTTTTCTACAGGAGACTGGTTTTGTACTAAATTGAATAATCGTGTTCAACACAAGTTATTCTATGATGCTTACGATCTAATTATGTGTCAATCCTAGAAACAACATATTGTTTGCAATCATCTATTATTAAAGCTTTTTATAAATCATCCAAGTTGTAAAATATCATTCCTGAGATGTAATATAATTGCAGGTAATCACAACACATCAGCAGATATCAAAGTTGTCACTTTTCTAATTATAATTTAAAATTATTATATTTATTATCGTGAACATTAGAAATCAACCCAAACGTATTGACGTACGTAATTTAAACTTGGATATTTAATTCCCAAGTTGCACTTAAATCCATACGCAAGTGTTGTGGATGCCTGGACCACTAACACTGTTAAGTCTAAAATAATACATAATCGAGCACATATGCTTGCACTAGTTATAATCATAGAACTATCTACCAGGAAAATATTAAACAATATGAAACAACAAAACATGTTTAATTCATTTGACTTGTGCAAACAATAAAGGTAAATTGTAAGCAATTTTATCGTTTAAATATATTTACGGGTTCGAGTTACAAAGACAACCTCTTTATAAATACAAATAAAATGTTGTTTATAATTGAAAAGCAAATCAAATGAACCGGACAGGTTTTTTTTATAAATCGATTTTGGATTAAGGCATGTTAACTGCATCAAGAGATCAAGATTGACATGCTATACCACCCTATTTGGATTGAAATTTCAAACTAACAAAGCCTTGAAATGATAAATGATAGAAAGATTTAAAGATGATTTGTGACAAAAAATTTACTCATTTATAAAAAGATTTTAATTAGTAAATTTTTTTTATGTTGTTAAAATAAAATGTTAATTTAAGAATTATAATTTTCATTGTTTTAGTATATGATGAAAAGAAAAAAAAGTTAATAATTTTTAAATTATAAATATGACATATTTTATCCACAAACAGAGAGTCATTGCTATCTGTGTAAGAGTCAAAGCTTATCACACGTCCTCAAATGAAATTATTGGACCGAAGATGATATGAATACAATGAATGAGGCTATTCACATACAAATTTATCATCTTATTACAACCTAAGACTTCCTATGTTTTGAGTTTTAAAAAAAAAAAATCCTGGACAACGACCATTTAAGCACAACCACTCCTCCTAATATGGTGCCAACTGTTTGAGGTGGTCCCGTTTTCCTTTGTGCTGTGATCATTGTCATGTCGTTTCCTGCTCTTTAAATGCCTTTTAATGCATGAACTATTCCACTCCTTTTGCATTTCAAATTCTCTCCAGAGAGTCCAAACCTTTCTCATCTTTTCCTTCTATTCCCTCTTCTTATATTGCAGGACAAGCACCTTGTGATTTCTCTATCAAACACAAATGCTTCCAACAAAGCGTGGCCACAGATTCTTCAAATTCAGAAACCCATCGCTCTCTAATGTCACCGTATCCTATCACTTCTGCTGCATGCCAATTCTTTTCGGTTAAGAGTTCTAAATACAGCATCTTCCATGATATAATCACCAATAACTAACCTTTTTACCTGGAAACAAAACTTCGGCTCCTACCCTCAACCGAACTCCTTCGGTCCTACCCCCAGCAGATAAAATTTCAGTGTTCCACTTTTTCAAGAAAGGCATATCCATATATAATCTATCTAAGAATATTTTCGTTTTTCCGGGGGTTCTTTTTCCTTGTCACTTACGTCCACATTTATCTTTTCTACTCCCAATGGTTTTGAAGGCCTACTTCTTCTCACGTGCGGTCGTGGAACTGGCATGGATTATGCTAAGGATTGACTACTCTAGGCTTTTCTGGCTCCTCTTTGGCGTCTTCTCTTATGAAAATCATGAAGGAAAACCTCGGATTTAGACCTCTCTGCCTCCAACGTGCTGACACTTAACTCTTCCGTCTTTAGTTGTTTAGTTACTGTACTACTCATTGATATATTATAGTTTTTAAGCGTCTTCCGACCAAACTTCGCGAGTTGTCTAAGTTGTCAGAGAACTCAAACATGCACAGACAGCAAGTTGAGACACAGTCCAATCGTGAATATATCGAAACCGATCCTACAGGACGGTATGGTCGGGTAAGTTTAATTACAGTATCTATACACACACACACACACATCCTAACTATTGTGAAATAATATCTTATCTCAATTAGCTAGCGTAGCTGTAATTTTCTAATATTATAGATGCCAGGACAGCAAGTTTTACCGAATACCATCAATTATCTAATCGCTGGTATTAATATTTTTCTGTGTTCTTCAATTTTTGTTTCCTTAGTCAACCGGATCTTTATTATTTGTATTGGTTATTAAGACTGCCTTCTGGGTCATCCTAGATATAAGCCTCACATAATTTACTGATGACTATTTTTTTAAGCAGCCGTTCACAAGTTCCCCAAAACTTGAAATATTACACACCTGTATGGGTATTATAGCTTTCTAAAAATTGACTGGGAATGCGTGTAATCTTGAGATAAGAACGAACATCACAGATAATGAAGTGATGCAATAATATAATTAAACTTGACAGGTTTGAACTCACGTCTGAGAGTTTTATTTTTTCATGACTAGAACATATATTGACAGTATTTGCTGAGGTGGATTTAGTAGGGAAGTTATCATCCAGACCATTATGCGGGGTTGTCAATTTTGGTTCTGGTACTGAATGATCTAAAGAGAGGTTAGGTGTTTTTACATGTAATATTATAACCTTTCCTTCGTAGGTGAATGAGAATTTTGACACAATTGTTGGAGAAAACAAATTGTTTTGACGTTTTTATTTGCTTAGTTGAGTGATCATTTGTTCAATGGATTGCTGAATAGAAATTTTCTGATCACATCAAGATAATACGTCTTTTACTTCACTTTGGATAGTTTGATGAGGTTCTTGGAAAAGGAGCAATGAAAACAGTCTATAAAGCCATTGATGAAGTAATTGGAATGGAGGTAGCATGGAACCAGGTCAAACTCAATCAGGTGCTTTGCAAGCCTGAGGACTTGCAGCGGTTGTACTCGGAGGTTCACCTTCTCAGCACCCTTAATCACGAATCTATCATTCGGTTTCACACCTCATGGATTGATGTTTATCAAAAGACCTTCAACTTCATCACTGAAATGTTTACTTCAGGAACTCTCAGAGAGTAATTTCCTTTCCGACTCTAGACCTTTTGAACATTCTCATATCTCAAAATTCAGACCTTTTTCATTCCCTTCCTCTTTGATCTTTGGAAACTGCATTACAGATTATTTAAACAAGAGAAAAACTAGAGCATCTTAGTAATCAGATAGAGAAAGTTCTTTGACCTAATGAATCTTACATCTCATTCACAAGCTCTCCATTGTCAATTTGGTGCAGATACCGGAAGAAATATAGGCAAGTGGACATCCGTGCCATTAAGAACTGGTCTAGACAAATCTTACAGGGCCTTGTGTATCTACACAGCCATGACCCTCCAGTAATCCATAGAGACCTGAAATGTGATAACATCTTTGTTAATGGACATCTTGGACAAGTCAAAATCGGTGATCTAGGCCTTGCAGCAATTCTGAAGAATTCCAAATTAGCTCACAGTGTCATAGGTACTTAATCCGTCAAGCATACAATATAGATCGTAAGCATTTGGATGTTTGTGTTAATATCGTTACGATTGTTCTGTTACTTTTTAGGCACCCCTGAATTCATGGCACCAGAATTATATGAAGAAGAGTACAATGAACTAGTTGATGTCTACTCGTTTGGCATGTGTGTTCTAGAGATGCTCACAACTGAATACCCTTACGGTGAATGCACGAACCCAGCACAAATTTACAAGAAAGTGACCTCGGTAGAGTGCACATCTGATCTCATACCAGCGAATTTTTTAGACTAGAAAATGAATGTGGTAATCCTGTAATCAAATATGCAGGGCAAGCTACCAGCGGCATACTACCGGATTCAAGACTTGGAAGCACAAAGATTTATTGGAAAATGTTTAGCTACTGCTTCAGAAAGATTATCAGCCAAAGATCTACTGCTTGATCCATTTCTGGCTTCTGATGACGATTGCCTGTTCTCTGCTACAAGATTTACAAATCAAACAGCCTTTTTGAATACTGGGGAAATGGCGAAACTGCACCTGAGCAATGATCAACCAAGGACAGAGATGACAATCACAGGGAAGTTGAATCCTGATGACGATACGATTTTTCTTAAGGTGCAAATCACAGATAAAGATGGTATGACTCTGAGTATAGTTCAACTTACAGAGGCTAAGAAAAAAAATAAAAACCATTAACTGACCTATTCTATAAAGGTGCATCAATTCAAAAGCCGGTCAATAGAAATTTAAGTCTTCTAGAATTTAATATAGAGATTGTTAAAGAGTGTACTGGAATCTAGTGGTGACATTGATATAAAACCAGCGTCAGGAATGGAAAATGAGTGGAAGAACATAAGCTTGTGTCATATGTTAAATATGAGAACTTTAATTAGACAGACGAAGATCCTCAAGGAAGATAGGAGTAATAGCATATATAGACAGATGTTGGCGCTTCAAATGTATTGAAAGTCTTCCTGCATATGCCATCTTGCAGGTAGTCCAAGGAACAACATATACTTTCCATTTGATATTATACATGATACACCAATGAATGTTGCAATGGAGATGGTCAAGGAGTTAGAGATAGATGATTGGGAGCCTCATGACATTGCCGAAATGATCGATGGAGAGATCTCAGCGCTAATCCCAAACTGGAAGAAGTGGGATTTGCCAGAAGATGTCGCCTACCACACACTAGAGTACCAAGAAGATGGACCTAATAATCCTTTCCATTCTTCCTCCTCGTGTTCATCATCTCAAGACCTGCCAGAGTTGATGACGCATTGTCTCCTAGGTATGCAATCTTCCTTTTCTGAACCTGACACATTCCTGTGATGCTAACACTTACAACACCTGGGAATCTTCCATATAAAACCGATATACATTCTAATTGTTTAAGGTTTTGAAGAACATAATGTAGAACGTCAGAAGAGTTGTTCATCATTCGTGTTTCCGTTATTTAGAAGCCTTAGTTATTTAATAACATAAGACGACAATCTAGAGATTCCCTACGCTTCTCAGTAGGGAATATACTAATTAGTCAGTTCAAGACATGCATGCGAGGCCTTAGACGAACAACAGTAAATCAGACTATCAATTCAAAACAGTTGTTTCTGCAGATGATTTGTTTGATGATACCAGCTCTCAAAGCTCTTCACACTCAGGATCATATTCCAACATGAAATACTTTCCTGGTGACGATCACAAGCCTAATTTGAGCTCAACCATGAGAGTTAGAAGCTCAAATACAAGGATTTCCAACTTGACAAGGTTTGGTCCTCGAGACAACTCATGTTCTCATATTGGACAGGCGATTGCTAGAAGTGCCTATGAACACTGCAGCCTTTTACTGGAGTCGCAGAATAGAGCTTCTAGCTCTAAAAACAAAAGGCTGATGAACAGCCACAGATTTCAGAGGAATCGGTCACTAGTAGATGTCCGCAGTCAATTACTACACCAGTCATTGGTTGAAGAGGTAAATAAGAGAAGAATGTTCAAAACTGTAGGAGCTCTAGAAAATATTGGTTTTCAGGAGCTTCCTGGTGGCACTGGAAAGGCATCATCACATCAAACTTGGAGCGAAAGAAATTAAAACTTAGATATGTCAGGAATCAGAAGTGAGCAGCAATTGATGATCTTGTGTGAAATGAAAACACGAGAAAATGCCTGAAGTATAGCTTCTTTATGGTTCATTTGATTAGGAGCTACTGGAGGTCATCAATGTCAATCAGCAATAAGGATTCTATCAAGTGATGAGCCAAGTTGTCATGCAATTGATTGTAAATAAGTATGTCTATGGCATGATCCATGTAAAAAATATCCTTGATTAAAATAAATGTTTGAGAAATTAAAAAAAAATGCTTTGTATTAACATTTCTCTTCCAAAATCAAGAACCTAGACGTTTTGCTCATCAGTTGAGAATGAAAATTTGTCACTGTACATCTTTACCTACGTCTTTGTTCCAAGTTGCGAGTCCAAAGAAGCACATGATGGCAACAAGAAACACTCATGTTTTTTAGCAGCACTTCAAGATTACACTGTTTACACCAATAACATAGTTACTAGATATTCTGATTGTGTGTTGTTATTTACTGAATTTTAATGATTGTCGAGGAAGTTAGTTGACAACAAATAATCCAAAGCAGCATGCCCTGTTTTTGACGACATCATTTCTTAATATCGAACCATAGATTTCTGCAGTTCATAAAGCATGTTGTCGATTCTGCCGTAATTATGTTGTTTCCACCTTTGATTTCTCCACTGTTTTAGTAGAATGGACAACAACTTCACACTTTGAGGACATGTTCCGATGATTTTTCTTATTTGTAACTTTCATGCAAGTTGGACGATAAAGAAATATGATGAATAGGTTTATCACAGTATTTACTCCCAAGTGGTGCGTTTTCTATGCCTTTGGTTTTCGACCTTTTGCATGGAATGAGACTAATCAAGTGCACAATCCTAGACAAGTCACAATCCTGTACAAGATTGTCGACAGGGCCAGTTGACAAGTTGGAGTCCCCCCAATTTCATGTGATTCTCTTTTCTTGCTTAATTGCTTCCACATTACCCTAGTACGTCTAGTTAGGTGTAGTCTGATGGTCCCTGCAGGATATGGATACTTTGAAACTCCTAGTCCTAGCATCCAACAGGCTACATAACACTTATAACAGGGTTAAAACCGGATTGAGCAACGATTCTTATTTTCTGAATTTTTATACATTTCCCTCGTTCCTATCATGAAAGGACTCTGTTTGTTATAACAGCAAACAACTAAGGCTAAGCCTCCGGGGCTCTTTTCCCATGGAAAGTCACTAGCTGAACATCTTAGAACAACGATAAAGCACGAAAAGAGCTGCATATATATGACAAAATAACCATCAGATTCCAAGGGTATAGTTCTTGTGGTTCCGCTGGATGTGAGCCAACTGTTAATGGGGAAGAATGAAGAGATTAAATAATTGACATTAGCGAATTGTCGGTGTTCCTCTGCTATCTAAACATTAAAGTACTATAGCACAGACCTAAGTGCATTCGATGGGGTTCATAATACCTTTCTCGGGATCATTACTAACTACACCAGTGGTCCTTCGTTCAATCAGTAGGTTATATAAAACAACAAGAAGAAAAAGGAGATGGTATATATAATGCTTCCCTTCCAGTACTGGCACCTAAAATAATTTCATTTGTATTTGCATGGAAAAGGTACGTCTTCTGGACCATAATTCATTTTAATTATTGCTTGGAAAAAACTGGTCAAGACAATGATTAAGGCAAGTCTAACCGAGTATAGTTTGGCATGGTTCAACTGACTATGATTTTTTGTCACGCCTATTTGAGTCATCACTCTTCTTTCTCATTATCTCATTACATGAATTTACCAATTCTATTTCAGCTCATTTCTTATGTTGAGTGAAAAAGAGCCTTCCAGTTCTCCCTCTTTGACCAGCATTTTCTTTATTCTATCTTCAACTATGAAGGCTACCACTCGCTGTTCATGGTGTTTCTCGGGTTTAATACATATGAAAAAAGAAAAAGGAGTCTACAAGTTACTGTTTGTTCCTGAAATTCCTCGTCCTGGTGTAGTTAAGATAATCGAATTAAACATAGCCTGAAAGATTCCTATATTGATTTGACTTTCCCTCAGCCAACCAGGATGAATACAACAGAGAGACCTATAATACTATTTCAGTATTGCCTTAAGCTGCTGCAATCCAGCAGTCTGTAATTGGTTGAACTTGGAATCACGGCAATCTATATTCAAAATTATAGCTGTAAGTTTTAGTCTTTTAATGACTAACAAGGCTCATTTCAATAGTGGATTTCGGATTCCAGTTCAACTTTGAAATGTAGAAGTCCTAAAAGCATGATACATCAAAGTTTCTGTCATATATGCAATTGATAATCTTATGTTTTCTACAGTCGGTCTGTCATGTTGACCCAGATTTCCTCAAATGCCTTCACAATGAGATCATGATTCTCATTTGAATTTAGCGAAAGGTAACAAGTAAGAAGGTCTTCCAAGTCCTTAGATTCCCTGATGTTGTTCTCCACAATCATTTCGACCATGGAGTCCCTGAAGTCCCTCTGTGGATCAGCCGAGGACTTGACTACTGCAAAGCTCTCTGAAAGGGTCTTATTTCTTGATGATGACACACTTTTTGGAGCACTGGCCTGACTTTTCCTGTTTGAAATTCTTGGTGAATTAGCTCGAAGTCTTATTCCAGCGCAGCTTGAAGAGACCTTTCTAATGGGACGATTGGTATTTTTCTCCGTACGCGTCCTGACGCTTTCCTCCTTGACAACCTTGACAGAGAGACACCTTTTTGCTTTAGATGACCTTTTTCTAGTATTGGTGGCATCCATTTCCTTGTTTTCGAATTTTGGTGGTTTTGTCGCACAACGATGAAGCTCTGGCTTTGAGATCATAGTGTCGTGACCATCAACGCTCTTAACTTTCGTTTCACGGCATTCATCGTTCATGTCAATGATGATATCTGTCTTTGAAGAACTAAATTTACAATTTCGATAAGTGGAGCACAACGCTACTTGACGATCAAACAAGCCAGTAACAGCAAAGTTATCATCTTCCTCAGATTCAGATAGGAGAGATTCATAGAAATTAAGCACAGGAGAGCTCCCGAGCGAGGAGTTAAAGCAGTACCCTACTGAGTCATCAGGAACAGAACCTGTCCAGACAGAGTTATTAGCAGCATGACAGCTATAACTAGAAGAAGTGAATGAGCAGCAGACAAGTTTTGGAGAGGGCCTGTAGATGGTTTTTCTTTCACTTCTTCTATTTGACGAAGCTCTTGGTTGCTCCAGGAAATGAGTATCTGAAACTTTCAGGTTTACAGGAAAATTGTAGCGTTTATCTACTCTGTTAGGAGCTGTCTTGGAGTAGTAGGAGTATCTTTGCCGAGAAACATTGGGTTTTCGTGATGTAGCAGAAGATGAAGGCAGCTTTTTCTTCCAACGTCGAGAGGTATATTGCTTTCTGCTTTTGCTCATGTCCTTGAGCTTGTAAAACCAGGCATTTGGTATCATATCTGACAATCTAAACCTGTAATTTCCCATCTCTATATGTGAATCCTCTCGTCTTGTGTTACTGGAACGCCCTTAAAAGTTTCACTCTTCTTCCGTCTGAGGTGGTTCCGTCTTATATTCAAAGGTGATGTTGGAAAATCCCTCAGGCTCGGAGATTCTTAATTTTAGGAATCAATTATTTAGAGATATTATTGTGATAGCCATCAAATAAATTAGATTTTATTTTATGCTGATTTAGATTAGATGTTATCTGTTTTTGAATTTTAGTTAAAAAAAGATTGTATAAATTGGCAAGCTTCAATTCAATAAAATTTGAGAGTCTTCTCCACATAAAAAAACCAACAATTGGTATCAGAACTTTCTTTATCTTAAGGAACCTCTAAGCCTACAAACCTTAAACCTATAACCTATAACTCATTCTACGCTTTCCCACACCACAAACAAAAACCACACGACAATGGATTCAGAATCATCGTTCACTGCCATTACTTTTCCAGTGTTTGATGGAAGAAATTATCTAAGTTGGGCTGTTCGAATGGAGGCCTTCCTTGAAGCAAATGACTTGTGGGAAGCTGTAGATGAAGACTACGACGTTTCGGATTTTCCTGCAAATCCTACGGTGGCTCAAATCAACATCCACAAAGAAAAGAAACAGAGGAAATCCAAAGCAAAAGCTTGCTTATTTTCAGGAGTCACACCAACAATTTTTTCCAAAATTATGATGCTCAAAACGAGCAAAGAAATTTGGGATTTTTTAAAAGAAGAATATGCGAGAAATGAAAGAATCAAAGTTTTGCAAACTTTAAAGCAAGGAGGAGTGTTAAAATCTTTGCTTTAAATTTGTGCACGTGTTTGCTATGTTTTTCATTTTTAAATAAAAGTCCAAGTCAATTTGTAATCCTATCTAAAAGGGATTATTATTTGTTATGTGATTCATAGGGATCATGATTAGGATTGCTTATTTTTTAAAATTCTTGTTAGCTTTCTCAGCTGTTTAAACCCAAAGCTAATATGAAATAAATGAGAATCTTTTCCATATATCTCTCTTCCACATAAAAAACCAACACAGTCCTATTCAAATTGAAATGGTAATACGGTCAGGGAAGAAAAAAAAAGTACCTTCGCTTTAAAAGATGGTAGCTGTGAGGATGGCAATTGAGATGCCTCCTTGCCAAAAGAAATCATCCTTCCATATTTAAATGGCCTTTTTCACATGAATGCCTCTCTTTGTCTCACTGCTGTTGTACTTGTCATTGACAGAAAATTGCAAGAGTTTTTTGTTCGGCAAGTTACAGACATGACCTTCTTCAGGCGACCAATCCAAGTTACCCCATATAGTCTCTCCCCCCTTAGGCAGTAATGACATAATTGAATCCCATGTTCTGCACATTCGCATCACATGTTCAAGGGTTTGCAGTCCAAGATATTTAGATTCCAAAACACCACGATCCATAGCCCTAATACATTTAAATGAACGAGTTTAGATGATCAGTTTCATTAATTTGTAGTATTATTCATATAAACAACAATGCACTTTGAAGTTTTCCTCTTCAGTTCTTTCTTATCCGCTTAATCTTCACATGAGTGGCGTCTTGCACAATAGGCTATTCAGATATATCATTATTAGCTAATCAGAATGAAGTTTGCAAATACTAACCTGACATATGCAATGTCTTTTGCCTCGACAGAAATCAAATTAGTAACTGTTTTTGGAACACCAAGAAATGTTGGGCCAATGTTCATAATTGCTTTTATATGCTTGGCACACCAACCTGGACGACCACCTCCCACTGGAGGGTCTGTCTCAACCCATTTTAGGAAGTGAAGGAAATAGACAGTCCCCATGAAGTGGGGCACCACTACCACTTTCTTATTACCGTTTGTCCTATACATAAGCTCTATTTTACTCTTCAATCTACTAAGAGTTTGGTCCCTAACCTGCACATTTGGAGTAAGAAACATATTAAAGGAGACTCCATTATATTCATATGCAGGGTATTAACGCTTTGCAACAAGTACAAAGGAACCAAAATAGTAACTAAAGGGGGCTTGGATACAAACAAAGAAGGTTAGATCTTTTTGCCTAACCTCTGGAAGAATCAAGAACTGGCAAGTATAGACGCATGCTCAGAAACAAGATTATGCATATTTTGATGTTCGATTCCAGAATCTTTTTTGCAAAATCACATGGAAATGATACATTTTTAGGTTTTAGAACTTGATCTAACCTAGGTTTTAAGTAAATTTCCAAGAAAGAACTTGGATATAATGAGCTTTGAACCCCGACAGGCATTAACTGATCAAGTTTGAACTGAACAATATCAGCTGTCAGAAGGCAAACTCCAAATATTTTATCAAAAAGGCTGTTGATCCATCATCAATAAAGTTGCAGAAACTAAACATAATAAAAGAAGTTATACCAGTAAGTTATAGGTATATCCCACTGGCTGATTTATAATGCACATTGATGGATAGGAAAAGAGAAGAAGCATTATACCTCAGTATTCTGGAAAGAGAGCCTCCAATCATAAGCTTCCATATACATTGCTAGTTTTTTTATGTAGAAGAGAGATATATGGAGAAGATTCTCATTTATTTCATATCAGCTTTGGGTTTAAATAGCTGAGAAAGCTAATAAGAATTTAGAAAAATAAGCAATCCTAATCATGATTCCTATGAATCACATAACAGATAACAATCCCTTTTAGATAGGATTACATATTGACTTGGACTTTTATTTAAAAATGAAAAACATAGCAAACACGTGCATAAATTTAAAGCAAACATTTTAACATACATGTTTTTTCCCTCGGAACCAATTTTCGCCAAATTCTCAATAAGAACAGCCCAAACGAAGTATCCTGGAGTGAAGTAGTTAGCTCCAACCAGTCTTGGGACTGCATGGACACGAATTCCTGACGGATCTAGGACAGACTCATTATGCAATAACATGTGCTCCAACCAACAAAGAGGCCTAAAATTGCCAACATAAGTCACAGTTAAGTTGCTTAACTAAACAGCATATGTATTAAGTAAGAAAAATGCAAATTGTGATTCAATCATGCTAGGATGCAATATATGTATTCCAACAAAATGTCAATCCCTTAACATTCGAAGGAACGCCAGGCAGCAGTTAATAAATGCAACGCACAGGAAATTGAGAATACAATCAATTCCAAGGGAGTCATTTGTATGAGTTAGACAATGAAACAGGGCTGAAAGTTTGATGAAGTTCCCATCAGAGTTTAGAAATTTAGTCCAAATTTGGTTTAATCATGCCAAAACACCGACTCAGATGAACTCAATGGCATGGATTCTCATGCCAGTCAATAGAAGTCAACAAATTTTTTCAAATTAAGACCAAAATTGATTTAAAAAGTATGATTAAATTAGACCCCAAACCTTTTAAAGATTTCAGTGAAGCTACCACCCCAAAGTTGCTTGCGAAAAAGACCACCTGCACAGGACTTACCTTCCCATAGCTCTAAGCCACGAGTGACAATGCCAGGCACCAAAACAACTGGATGAAGATCAGTCAAGCCTTAGCGTTTGAGTATCATCCCTGGTGATTTAGGGACTTGAAATCCAGGCAATGTAACTGGTGATTCAGGAACTTGAAAGCCAGGCCCTGTAGCTGGTGATTCAGGGACTTGAAAGCCAGGCGTGTGAGTATCGTCCCTGGTGATTCAGGGACTTTAAGACCCATTAAAGGATTAATTAGGGTCACTTGACCCGTGAATGTCCGTTAAACAGACATCCATGTCCGTTAAACGGACCTTTACGGGTCACTTATAGAACTTTGAAAATTTGATCCTCTAGACGTCAAAATCTCTTTTCGTGGTCTCCATAGAAGTTGTAGATCTCGAAGTCCTCTTTAAAACCATACCTAAACCATCTCAATCCGAGATGTATGATAGGTTTGAAGTGAAATTTAAGGTTAAAACTTAGTGAACGAATGGATGAAATCAAAGTATCAAATGCATGAGTATAATGGGAATGAAGATGTTTATATGATTGGATATTATGAGATCATATGAGGTTAGAAAAGAGATGACGAGAAATTGAGTTATGATAGAGAGAGACCAAGTGTTCTTGAGGTGTAAGCTTATGAATAAGTTAGACACATAAAAGGGTAAAGATTGAATGAAGAATTTAGAATGATCATGTGCAAATGAAGTGTAAATCTAAATTCAATTAGATAAATATGCATCTTGAAATGAGAATGAGTATAAGATGTGAAATTGGATAATATACCCGAGAATTGTCATTGAGCATGCATTATACATTACACACATACATTTGTGAAAAACTGAATGTTTATGTGATTGTGCAATTAATAATGTGTGTGCAATATGTGTTTTGCATAATGTTGATACAGGATAGATGACGAGAAATTGAGTTATGATAGAGAGAGACCAAGTGTTCTTGAGGTGTAAGCTTATGAATAAGCTAGACACATAAAAGGGTAAAGATTGAATGAAGAATTTAGAATGATCATGTGCAAATGAAGTGTAAATCTAAATTCAA
>JANZLH020000136.1:1446209-1481078 GCA_026770325.2 Erythroxylum fimbriatum
TGCTAGTTTCGGTATGTTTGCTGTTGTGAGCGTACCTTCTGAGTCCCTTGAGACTCTTGTATAGAACTCTTTTGTATGTCTTTCTTTCATTTATTAATTCTTCTGATTTACCCAAAAAAAATAACTTTTGTTGATTCAATTCAACTGTAAAAATCTTAAATAGTTCATTTTTTATAATTTTAACTTTCTGGTTCAATTTATTTTAATAAATTTTATTGTTAAAAATAGAATAATATATTAATTAATCGGTTAATTTTCAAAAATTAATAAGTTCGAATAACTTAAAATAAATCAATTCATTTTCATTTAAAAATCTCTTTTTTAATTAAACTTCAAAGTTTTTTTATGAGTAAGGATAATTTCTTTTAATTATATTTCGTAAACATACCCAATGCATAAGGTTCTCCGCTTTACGAGAATTTGAGGGGAGTCATAATGTATGCAGTCTTACTTTTGTATTTTTACAAAGAGACTACTTTCATGACTCAAACCTCTGACCTTATGATTGAACATGTCTTAATCGTATTTCAAATTCTTTAATTTTATTTAATCTTTAGCCGATTTTTGACGGTTTATTCTGGTTAAATCTTTTAAATCTTAAACTTTTTATCTTAACAACTTCTAATTTAATTTTTGAACATTGAGTTTATTTATGCATTATAATTTACAATGATTCAAAATAGGATTAAAAATTAAAAATTTTAACACTAATATAAACATTTTAAAAGTTTATTCCTTAAAAATAAGTAAAAACACTTCAATTCTATTTTATATGAAAAAATTCAGGAAATAGTTTTATTTTCTTCTTATTGTTTTAATACATATGCAAACAATAAAAAAGGAGAATATGGTTGTTTGCAACCTTCAAAAGTTACAAGATTGAAGAATGAAAGCAAAACTTGGCATTGGACTCGGATTTGACAAGGCCTAGGCTAATTTCAAGGGGAAAATCCTAGTTAATCAAGTTTTGAGCCTAAATCATCAGACTCAAGCGGCCCAACCAAAAACTTGATTAAGCTTCAGATTTATTTCAGGCTAAAAATTGCAGATGAATCAATTGCATGATTCAATGATAATTCATATTCATCCATTGTGGCCTTTGCCAATCAGCCATATTGTAAGCCGTACACTGCTGCTTTGATGCAGAGTCTACTGAACTACCTTAACAGATTCAGTAGTGTGTCAATCAGTGGAAGAGTTCAAGAGACAACACTTGATACCGATCAGTATGCAGTTCTACACCATTTTCACTCCTAAAGAAATTGAAGAAGTGAGTGGTACAATGAGCTGAGGCTAGGCGGCTATTTAATTTTAATGGTTGGTTTGCTTGATGTTGTTATATCATGGTCTGTAGAACATATCCATCTTTCCCTACTAAATGGATCCCAAAATTTTACTTGATCAACTGAAAAGGCGCTTTGACAAGTTGCTCCTCTTCGAAGGAAGTTTCAGTGCTGCTGTCCGAAACAAAATAGGACATGAGAAAAAGTGAGCAGCATAGGATTTGAGGCTTGACTCGATGATAGAATCGTCAGATCTCGCGTAACCCAACATGAGGGTTGGATGATATTGAAATCAGTAGTGGGAGTGAGAAATTTCCACACTACTATGAACACTATCGACAGTATCCACGGCCTAAGATGCACACACGCTTGCTTAGCCTCAGGCTGATAGATGATTTTAACAAGAACAAACCGAGAAGTCTTCAATGTTGCAGCACATATAAGTTGATAGAAATGGGGTTCATCATAATGAAGAGACATCAACTCAAGCAACAAGATCAACTTTATCGCGATCAGGAGGAACCTTATTTAACTTCACCATGATCCAATATTCACAAGGAACACGAGCACCAGCCTACACACAGAGCTTCACCACAGCAGGAGCCTTGCCTAAATACCTCATCATCATGTTATCGAGTGGAGATCCATTCAGATGTCGAACATGCCAGCGTAATTAGAACCTGTAAGATTATCTATTGTTGCTTCTTGCCAAGCATGCTGACCATCACGAGTCTGGTGTTTAGTGTTGGGCGCAGCGGGTGTATTTTGTGAAAAGAAAAAATAAAATGAGCAAAATGGACACAAAATATTTAACGTGATTTACCCTTAACTTTAGGCTACGTCCACGGACAAAGGTCAGAATATTTCTTCCACAATTACAAATAGTAGATATACAGAGATAAAACCAAAATAGTGGCTCACAAGATGTTTCCTAACTTAAAAATACTAACCTCACTATTTTGTCAATTACCAACCTTTAAGGAAAATTTTTCCTAACTTCAGAGCATTTGAATTGCTCTAGGTTTCTCTCTTTTTTTTTTCTTTCTGTATGTTGTATGTTTTGTTGAAGTGGGGAGTGCCTTATATAAGCACTCCGCAAAGTAGCTGTCTTTTTTCCTTCTTTTCAACAAATGCTGCATATTGCAGCACTGCATTCCGCTAAACAAGTTGAAGATGAAGTGCAGAATGATCAGCTAGAAGCTGATAATGCAGATGCTCCCAATGAAGTTGAACCAGAGGATGATGATGGTGTTCACATTCAACCACCAGCACCTGAAGATTCTCCAGTCCCATTACGAAGATCTAGTAGAAATAGACAACCATCTACTAGATATCCAGTTGATCAGTATGTAATGCTGACTGACGGGGGAGAACCAGAAAGCTTTGATGAAGCCATGAATGATGAACACAAGAAGAAATGGAAAGAAGCCATGCAAGACGAGATGAAATCCTTGCATGAGAATAAAACATTCGAGCTGGTGAAGTTGCCAGAAGGCAAAAGAGCATTGAAGAATAAATGGGTGTTCAGAATCAAGCATGAAGAACACAACGACCATCCTCGATTCAAAGCAAGATTAGTGGTCAAAGGATTCAGCCAAAAGAAGGATATTGACTTTGACGAGATATTTTCACCGGTGGTGAAAATGACATCCATACGCACAGTGCTAGGGCTAGCCGCAAGTTAAGGGTGAACCACGTTAAATATTCTATGTCCATTTTGCTCATTTTATTTTTCCTTTTCACAAAATATACTCGCTGCGCCCAACAATTAGCAGATTCATGACTTTGTTAAGGGGGTTTAAACAGGTATGGAAACTAGAAACAATGGTTCTGGCCATCAAAGAGTTGTTGTCCAGAAATTGGGTAGTACAAGTGAGTCATGTATTTTGGGAGAGTAATCGTTGTGCGAATTGATTAGCTAACTATAGCTATCGTCTACCTGTAGGAGTCCACTGGTTTTGTGATGTCGATGAGGGTCTGTCTTCGTTATTGTTTGCAGACTCAGTTGAGGTTTCCTTGTCCCGTGTCACTATCCTGTAGTTCTCTTTTCTAAGCTTATGCCCCGTTTCTTTACCAAAAAAATAAAATCTAGAAACAATAACAGAAGATGGGAACTATTTCTTTTCAAGCAAAGTAGTATTTCTAGTCGTTTTATGTAAGTGTCATCTGCATTTGCGGTGTTGAAGTAACATCTCATCAATATACTAAAAATGGACAGGACCATAAGGAATAATTTAGCCCCAGCAAACACTTACCGCGAATAAGTATGAAGATAGTAGATATAGTCTGTTGAGTCTAGAACAGAACGTGATCCATTTCAAACAAGGGACCAAGTGGATCATTTAGCGAGACAAGATTTTAGTAAACCTCTTGGAGTTTGATATCCAACTACACAGGTAAGAAGTCAAACCTTTGACCGTAAAACTGGCCCAACTTCCACCTCTAAGTTTGGTCAGGTATGGATTTTAGCAGACGAGACCTACCCTACTGAATTTGGCCCATTGGGATAATCTGTTAACAACAGAAACTAAAATCTGCAAAGGAACTTGCAAGTAAACCCCTAGCCTCTAGGACAGATCGTCAACATCTTCGGTTCTGACTTAAACTAGTGGCAGATGTCTGACAACGATTCCATGGTATTCCATAAAATTATATGTTCCCAATAGCAATCATAATCATCCCTCCAAGTGGAACTCAGAGAATGGGTTGCCACTTACTAATTCACATCCATCCAACACGTACGTGAAGGCAACTAATGAACAAATCCAAATAACATAAGACGTGCAAAAGGTCCATACTTTAAATTATTCACATCTCTCAACTAACAGACATTCATCTCTCCCTGTCTCTCTCTCGGTGCACCAACTGTTAATCAAGCACACATCATAAAAGCATAACAACTATTCTGGTACTCTCCTCGGAGAAATCATAAGCGAAAGGAAAAGAAGCCACCTTTTTGTTGGATTTCTTCAACGACACTCTCTGTCTGATCATTCAAAATGAAAGCATTAGTTGCCTTCAGATACAAGCTTTTTTGCCCCTGCAGAAGACTTTTTCTAGCCTTCAGACTCAAGCTCAGGAAAGCTGTCCTGATAACGTCTCTTCGCTCCCATACACGTCGTAGCAACCACCAAAAAGCTCCACCAAAGAAACGGAATTTCAACCCTCTGTTCTCAGTTTTCCGGAGACGTTCCAGAAAAATGGATAGACTCGCGGAGCTAATGAACTCTCCTAAGCCCATGCTCGAAAGACAACTCTTTCCCTCCCCTCTGACGCCAGCTTACATAAAGGCCAGCAACAGCAAGGCCACCAAAAACGAAGCTTTTGGAAACGAAGACATTGAAGATGCTTGCAGGAGCTTTGAGAACTATTTGGTGGACGTGATAGTTGAAGAAGGAAAAGTAAGAGACTTGATGGACGTCGAGGAGCTTCTCTACTGCTGGAAGAACCTAAAATGTCCAGTCTTCATCGATTTGGTCAGTAGATTCTACGGAGAGCTTTGCATGGACCTGTTCTCCCCTGATGATGACACCAGTAGCTACATTGCTAGTTCATAGTAAATCCAGTTTGTCTTACCTCGTACGTTGCAAAGGCCTGGCCCTCGTCAGCTCTTCCTCAACAATTCTTCTTTCTAACCTTTCTTTGTTCAAAACTTTGTATTAGTAACAGACCACGAATAAAGCCAATCTCAATAGTTGTTTGAGGCAAGTGCATGTCTACATTCAGCTCCACATAACTGAAATTTAGTTAAAACTGCTAGTTTGGAAAATTTACCAGCAAGAGCAAGCGCTTGTATGAAAATGTCCAAACCAAAAGAACTTCGTTCCTGTGAGATAATACATGTAGCCCAACCATTTATCAACTAACATTCACAATTCCAACTATTCATCATGTTATGCCCCAAACTATGAATAAGCCCCCAAACTATGAATAAGCGATCATAAGCTTCCAAATGACCGCTAAACATATTTTCCCAAACGATAGCAACCATATATACTAAGCTTCTTCATCTTCGCAAAGAAAATAGTAGAAGCACTATATTAGCCAACCAGGATAGTCAGATCAGCATGGCTCCTCCACCCCACGGTCAAGGCTAGGTTCCACCTCCGGTATAATAAAGAATGAATCTGATGTGATTATACAAAAGTATAGAAAGTATAGCACGACAAACAATATAGTTTCATTCATTTAAGTCCAACTTTGGTGATGAAAAACAGACATCCACTGGATAGTAAACATATTGGGGTGCTCTGCAAAATTTTAACCAAAAGTTGGATAATATAAATGCATTACCATCCTCAGCTAGATGTATATTTACAATTCAATGCACATAAAACTAGATTCTTGCATTCAAAATATCTTATAGATATGCGATATATAAAACTACAGAGTAGTACACAATCTATGATTAGTTTTTAGTTCCATCTCATTACACTTGCTTGATCCAAAAAGAAACACCAATGTAGCTCAATTGACTCGAGCCAAGTATAAACACATTCAAAACAAATAGATATTAACGTCGCTAATTACCCACCAGACACAGCACCTCCATCTAGTAAGTTCCATGAGATGGTCTGATTTCTGAAACATACACCTGAGCCTTCACCACAGTATCGCCAACTTTAAACCCAGGCATGACCATAAACTCCACTTTACAACTAGAATGTCTTTCATCAAGGACGGCAGTACCTTCCCCTTTCTTGTCAATACGTTCCATGTATATGTCTGAGAATTGGCATCCCCTATTTACTGCAAATATTTTGGCTTTGAGATCAATCGAAGTTGCAATCCGCTGTAGAACCCAAATCCACTTTGCCATCCTTGTGAATATTTGATAGAATGGTGTCCTCGGGTGATTACCACTCAAAACAAACATCCTCTGATCCAAATTTCCTAAGAAAGACAACTCCATCACTGGATGAGTGACAAACAGGTACTTCTTTCTGCAGAAATCAGCAAATTCTGAATGTGGATTTTCTATCAGATAATGAAGAGGATCATCAACCATCAAGATATCATCAACATTATGAGACTTAAGTGACATGCCATGGAACATCCTCCGTGCAATGAAAGCTTCAAAAGCAAACTTCTTATCAGACCTTTTGAAGTAAACTACTCCACTTTCAATTGAATCTGCTGCAAGGTCTAGATCCCAACCCGAAGCTTTCATCAAGCTAATTACTGGTTTTGCAAAATCATGAATGGATTTTGAAGTATTTTTGAAGGTATCCTCAAACATAGCAATATTCATAATCCTTGCATTCTTTCTCGCTAAACTTTCCTGCCTCGTCTTTTCAACTAATATAGCATGTCTAAAATCGAAATCATGAAGTTCTTGTCGTAAACTTGCAATTTCAGCATCTTTTTCACTGTTTTTAGACTTAAGTTTTTCTAACACCTCTTCATTAACTTCTATTTCGGCTCGTAAACAATCAAGAAGAGACGAATCAAGCTTGGATTTTGCGAACTGCTTCTCCTTGTACCTCTGCTTGATCTTACAAAGTGATTCCAGCAGAGCAACAACAAGTTCATCAGCAGCTATAATCTTTTCAGGAATGTAGGGTATATGAGCTTCCTGAAGTTGGATATAAGCTAATTTCAGAGCAGAAACTACATCAAACAGCTCAAGAATATACTTGTTACCAATTATGCTGCTCTTGTTTCCAACAGCAGCTTGGGGATGGATTTTCTCACCATCGCAGCCAGTTTCCTTGGTGGCATCAGTGTTATCTTCACCCCTTGAATGTTCTTTGGGGTTTGGCTGAGAGTGACGGTCATGGGGAACTTGGTTCTCATTGGTAAAAACTCCAATGGATCTCAATTTGCAAACTTTTGCAAATTTAGATACCATTTCGGTTATGTTTGAGGAGGGTTTTGAGGTTTTAGTGGTGGCATTCTCCATAACTTAAGAGGATTGATCTAAATACCAATGACAAGTCCTACGGGATTTAGTTTTCAGAAACACTAATCTGAAGAAACTGAAGAAAGAGAGATACAACAAAAAAAGGAAACAAAACGACACGATGCAACAATGTAAAGCAAACACTAATAAGAAGGTCCCGATTTCCAGGCCAAATGAACACTTAGGACCTCAAAGGATTGAAGAAACTAAAGGTGTTTCAAGGTTATGCAAGTGACCAACATGCTTCCTAGAGAAACAGTTAGCAAGAACAACATAGGTTATGAGGGGGGTCAAGAGATTCAAGTTAATTAAAGCAACTCGCTTTTTGTTGCGTATGCTTAAATCCCCGAATCAAGGAGTTCAAGAGAGAAGTAACCAAGCACAAGCGGCTGCCAAATATTGAAACTTTACCTCCAAAGATAATATACCTCAGTATCAAAGATTGGAAGGCAAAGCACTAACAGATGAGTAGTAATAGTATCAGACTAACCAAGTGTAATCATTCAAAGAAACGAGGAAAAGACATTAGAAAACGAGAAAAGCCAACAAAAGAAAAGATCCGGACATCTGAGGAAAACCTCCAGTTGACAAAAGAAGATTTAGATGGAAGAGGAAAACAATGTTGTTATCTATTTCCTTCACCAAATGGATTCAAAGTTTGGAACTTTAGCACAAAGCAATTAGAAAAAGATAAAAGGTAACAAAAGAAACGACCTGGGCATATGAGAAAAACCTCAACTTGACAAAAGGAGAATGAGCTGGTGGACGAAAACAAAGTTATTATCTATTTCCTTCACGAAATAGCTTAAAAGTTTTGGAACTTTAGTTCAAAGCATTCGTCTGCTACTTCTCCACTGGACATTAGAACAAGCTCCTTTCTGGGGTTCAGTTATTTCGGTGTCTCTTTCTCATCTCTAATGTAGCAATGTGTGCAAGCGTGTGAAAGCGTGAAGTTTGTAAAGTTTCCATGTTTGTTTAGAGAGAACTTGTAAATAAAATTATTATTTATGGGGAAGTGGGAGACGTGGAAGAAACCGAGTAAAGAAACTGTGGAGTTGCAGAGGTTGCAGTGTTTGAATTCCCTCTTCAATCTCTTCATGCTTCAAAATTTACAATGAAACAAACACACACACGCGCACGTAAATTACCAAAATTAAGTACTGCTACGTTACTTGATAGTGTATTAAATTATGTGTCATTTTGTCATTTAAGCCTTCTTGTGTCAAAGGCACCCCTCCTTGCCCTTGGACCAATCCCACTGAGGAGGTTTTTCAGAAGATGGGATCAGATAGCAAAGCAGCCGTTGATCTACTTGAGCCAAACTTGGGCCATTCTACCCGTGATTGGACCCAACAACAAAACAACAGCGTTCTGTGACTGTGTCACGCTCAGACCTTGCAGCACAAGTTTTTACCAAGGTAGACTGTTCATAGATGAAACTCAGAAACCTACTGGTGGATTGTCACTTATTTGTAATGTAATTTAACATCATTCGTGTATAATTGTCCATTATTAATTTATTTTACAATATTCCAAGTTGAAAACTTTACATTATTTTCATTTTCAAACTCTTCATTTAACAAATTGAAAGCAACAAACTTGCCACCTTCAAAATTTTCCTCGAGTTTTAAGGGATGCAGGTTCTTCTACTAAGCTTCCTTACGGCTTCCTTTATCGTCAACAAAGTGATGCAAGAGCTTTCATCCTCTTAATCAGTATAAGAAATCGATAAACAATTTTTTTTCTCAACTTGTGAATACTATACGTAGATCAAGTGGCTTTACATGCATACGACGATGTTTAATGTTTGATTTTTTATCAAAAGAAGAACACAAGGCAGGCAACTCTAGACCCATCTGTCCGGATCGAGGTTAACCTGCCAGCTTTATTCAAACTTAAATAATTGAATTGTTTCAGTCAGGCTATAATGTATGCCTCTGCACATGCATGTCACACTCACATTTCTCGTTCATATTGCTACGAAACCCTAAGCCGGTGGTGGGGTGAAATTGGTTTTTGAAACGTACATGTTATATATTAAAGGGAGACAACTGTCTATTCATTGCCTTCAGAATTTTACAGTACTTGAGACGTGAACAAAAGAGCAGCGACAAAGTTGTTCTGCTGCAGCTGCATGCATTCCGATCCACACGCTTTTCCCTTTTTTTCACAGCTACACCTGTTTACTACTTTACTATATATAAAAGGGCTTCACTTCATCCCCACGCTTGCAACTTTCAATTCCATCGGTGAAATACTTGCTTATATAGCTGATATTAGACACCTTCACTTTCCTCGATGCAGAATATATATACACGTACCTTTCTCATTTATTAACCCTCCTCCTGCCTTGTCCTATACAGTTTCGAGTCAGAGAAAGTAGATTGCTCCGTGCATGGAGAGGAAAACTGATTTGGGAAAGATAAGTAATAATGTTTAACTATAATGAAGATTTGAGTATAGCTTCTTGCAGCTATATATCTTCTACGGTTATAAGGATAGTTAACTAATGCGGATAACCCTTATAGGATGTAGCTATTTTTGCACCATTAGTTAAGCAGCATAAGCAATTCAATTAAGGCATCAAATTGACATTTATATCTTACTGAATGAACAATCTAATCGTAATGGATTCCTTAAGATTAAGATTACGTGAATGGTAATCATGGAATTAAGGGAGGTTGATATATTTCCAAATTATGATTACCCTCGTATTCTTACAAGTTGTATTTACGAAAACATGCGCTGAAATTGTCAGGCAGGCGTCAAAAGAAAAACTACTCTTGAAGAGACTCAAAAATTGACTTTTGATGAATCTATAACTCAAGGCACGGGGAGATGGGACACAAAACATGCAGAGAAGTTGGAAAATGTTGGCTGAGAAATTAGAATCTTCATCAGAAGTTTCAGGGGGAGAAAACAATAAAGAAAAGGAAGGCTCCATGTAAAGAATTGAAGTGTCTTTTTAAGACCATGTGAAGAGCAGTTCTCGGAACTGAGACCAAACTTAAAAGTCATCAGCCACCAAACACGGCACCATTTTCTTACACATTGGTTTTGATATTTTGTCTCCGTGCCCTTGCCCTTGATATTTCTTACACATTGGATGATCACTTGGAGACATTAGCAGGACGTGACATACACATGCTCCCTTTTACTTTGACCAAAATTACCTGCAAAACTATACAGTTGATGTGTCCAGAACCAGGAATTTAAACTCTCCAAAGTTTCTTATCTACAGTAGCTTCACTGAAGCAGATTAAGGCAGACAGAATGTACCTTCTCCTTTCACCGAATTAAAGACACAAACTGAATTTGGGTCTAAAGAATTAAGTCAGCTCGTGCACTGTATATTTTTGCTACTATTTTAACTCTTCTAATTAGTTACCCTTCGCATTTGTGTTCAAGTACCGAAATATTCTAGAGCTGGTACTTCTTATTCGCTTGTGGAATGCAATTGCAGTTTTCACCAATTATCACAAATTCCTGAAACAAGATAATAAATTTCAAGCTGTAGAATTATAATTTGTTTTCTTTAAACTGATACAGAAAAGAAATAGAAGACTGAAGAAATATGTTAAAAACAAAACGGGCAACAACTATTTTTTAGTTTTTCTTATTAGTTTGTGCTATAGAAAGGGGGAAAAGAAAAGAGAATAACAAGAATGGGAATGGTACTGGGACGAATAGTAGTAACAGTAACAATGGTGTGTGTTTTGATATACGTGTAATGTTTCTGGCTTTGGGAAGTCGTTGAACGACAGTGAAGAAAGCTTGTAAGAGAATCCTGGACCCAAACATGGTAAAGCTTAGGAACAGACGATTCTCATAGATTCAACAATCTTTTTCTCTTCTCTCTCAGATCAACAACTACTACCACTATTGTCTATCTGCAAACACCTCTCTGCCAAACCTGTGCCAACACACATCCACTTTTTTCCTTCTCTAACGCAACCACCCCCACTAGCGCACGTTCACTCGTTTGCCAACTTCAGGATTTAAAAGAAACATGGGAAAGAGAGGAATGGAAATAAAGGGATGCTCTTGTTCTACTACTCCGACCGCAGAGCTAGCATGACAGTCGCATAAAACGTGGGGGTTTTGAGGGTTCAGCTTCAAGTCTATGATCATTTTTAGTTTAGTGTAATCTAATTGGAGTCTGACAAATTCTCTTGTTCAGTAGTTCGGAACTAGCTAGTCTTCTTCTGTAAGTGAATTGCCATGAAATAAGAGAGAAAGTCTACTAGTTTGTTGGTGCTTTAATTCTGAGCTCTGCTAAGGGGATTTCGCTTTGGCCTCGTGATATTCCGATCTTGTCGTTCATGGGGTCGAAGAGAAACAACAGATCAGTACTGAGCTTCAACAACAAACCCTCTCTTGTCTACTGTGCCTTTATCTTCTTCTTGTCATTATGTGCGCTCTTTCCCACCATCACTTCCTCTGTGACTTGTTTAGGTAAGAGCAACAATTCTCTACAAAAGCTTAAAACTTTTTTATGTTCTGTTTTACATTAGCCTTATCGCCACTCCTACCTGGTAAGTGAAGAAAAAGGAACAGTCCACTCATCTCAGTCACCACTGCTACATATTTTCTTTCCACGGTTTTTTCTAGCAAACCTTGACCTTTGGTTTTCGCATCGAATGAGTTCAATTAATTCGTTTTCCATGAAATGCAGACTCCAGGCGTTCATTGTCCGGCAAAGCCGATATATATTTTCAGGTGAGTTTGGTTCTGTTGGCCTAGGGGTCTAGCTGCTAGATTATGCCCAAAAGTACTAATCTTTCTCAATATAATCTTCAAAACATATGTATGTGTGTATTTTTTATACGCAGAGATTTTCAAATGTCTGAAAATCAGAACATATGTATGTGTGTATTTTCCTTTTATCGAAATATGAACACTAAGTACACGTTACAGCTGCAGTCAAAGATGGAAGTGAGAAACAGTGACTGTGTCGGGACAGTATCTAGCTAGCTACTATCTAGCCTACGAACTTTCTTTTTTAATTTTTATTTTTTCTTATGCACCCCATAGATATAAGGACAATTTATAGTCCATTATTTTCGCCGCGAACAGTATTTATTTACCCGGAGAGGACCCATCTTGCATTCTCAGCCAATGTAATCTATCCATGGATATGACTACGAATCAGCTGACACATGCATGGTGGTCCCGTCCCGTCCCTTATACCCCTTCAAGTGTGGTTTCATTTCACCTCAAGCTTCGTTAAGCGTACGACACCATCTGGCGCAATTTAGCTAAACTGATCATCGAACATCTGTTCCCTTTCTCTTGTCGTCTTTTTTGCTGCTCAGCGCTTTCAGCGGAACCATGCTTTTGTGTTCTCAAAGAAAATATTAAAATCCACCTCTAAATCTATCTGTCTGCCCTTTTCGTCTTTCGCTTTACCACATACTGTTGTTGTATGTGCACTTCATTAATGATTGATTGTAATAATAATGACAAGGGTACGATTGGTTTTGCAGGATTTTGAGAAGAGAAGAGATGAGGTGACGAAGGAGGCTTCTTTGAGCGTGAATACAAGGAGGTTTTTGAGTGGACCTGGTTCATCGCCACCGCGTTGCACGTCAAAATGCGGCAAATGCACCCCATGCAAGCCTGTGCATGTGCCGGTGCCTCCAGGGACGCCCGTGACGGCTGAGTATTACCCAGAAGCATGGAGGTGCAAGTGTGGCAACAAGTTATACATGCCATGATCAACTTGATTAGGTCAAGAACATATTCTGGTTGTTAGTTGTTTTTTAAAATATATATTATTTATCAAGGATTTCTCTAAGCTTGGAAAGAATCAGAAGATGTTGCTTTATGAATTTACTATGGTGAACTGAAGGCTCAGAATAGAGTAGGAATAAATACCTATATATATCGAATCTTTAACACTAACATACTGCAAAAGACTGGTTTTTCTTTTCTTGTCATTCTCTCCCCATTGTCTCTTTGCAAACTCTCCTAGTTTCAGAATCAATCTGGTAGCCAAAGAAAACGAAGAAACTCGATGCAGACGCAGCACTAAAAATCGAAACTTTAATAAAGAAAAATTCCATCTACAATGTTTAGTCTTTATGAACTAAACTTGGACGATCGAGGAAAACAAGATTTGAATTGTTCCAGTGATGCGAGCTGAATCGGCTGTAATGTATAATAACTAACAGCAACATTGTGGCTGGCATACCTACCACAGTGCTTTTGATAGAAATATCTATTTTTTAATATCGTATTGATAATATAAATCCGATTCGACTTGAATTAATTAACTTCAAAGTAAGGATTAAATAAAACTATATCATTTTAATATAATTAACTAAAATCTCAGTATGTTAATTTTTTATATTCTTTAAATACTAATTAAAATGACATTTTAGTCTTGACCTGATATTTATCAAAATTTGGATTGGACTCATGCTAGAACAGTCAAGCCTTGAGCCAGGGCCCATGTGACAAGGACAAGTTAATTAGCCACTATATGTACTTTCCATCAATGTTAATGATTTCGAAACAAAAAAAAAAGATAAGCAAAAACAATGAATCAGAATTCAGAAGTGCAAGATCAAACGTTTCGATTTTACAACGTGACTTAAAATCCTTGATGAGAAACTAAGTTTGTCTTCCCGGCTGACTACAACTGCAAGGCATGTTTTAGATCAATGACTGTGTTTGGCTTTAGAAAGGGTTTTGACCATACCCCTGAAGATCTTCCAAAACCAATACAGATTCATAATGCCCAGAGCAGAAGGCACCACAAGCAGGCTGTAGAAGCCCAAGGGGAAAACTAGTTTCACCTGATACACCAACAATTATCAAAACATATATCAAACAGACATCTCATACCAAGACGTTCATCATGAAGTTCTATTAAACTTGTCCATTTTCAAGTTCCACCATCTTTGGTATACTCACTAGGAACTAACTTGACTTATTCGGCTTCTGCTTCCTGGTCTTAAACCAGCTAGTATTCTTCTTTTCATTATATGTTATTCAATGAATAATAAACAAAAACATGTACTCATGATTCCAACTGAAGGTTCATGTAACGTGATTAACACTTAGAAAGAATATAAACTACATTCACAGGGAAGAAAAAAGTTCCCCCTCTTACCAAGTGAAAGACCAGATTAGCACCTTAATAGCATATTAAAAGAAATACTAAACTTTGACATGAGACTTGAATATTCAATCTAGATATAACACGCACCTGATCAAAATGAGAAATCATGTGGGCATAGAGGAAGATAAACAGAACAATCCTTGCTACCTGAGTACATGATTAGTTCTGGTCACAATTCTAAGCAATAGTAAGCAGGATAACAGAAAGAAATTCAAAGCAAGGAAAATAGGCCATCCTGAAACTAAATTCAGACAAGTGTTCCTTCAAATTTAACATCATAAGTAGAGAAATTCTGGTTTACAAGAGAATGTATGAGATGGCTTGATATATGTAGAAAAAACTACAAACGGGTAGGAAAAATGGTACATAAAGTATTGAATTATCAACCTTAAACCATCATGAGAATATCCTGAAACTAACCAGCCACCTAATGATATAGATCCTCTCTCAAACACAACTCTGTTTCTTTTCCCTCCTCACCAGCCACTCTATTGCCTGTAACCTATTTATCTTGATACTATTTTTTGTGGTATAAAAATCTTCTCTATGCCCAAAGTTCTTTCTAAATTGATAAGTCACAATTTACTGCTCAAGATATTAGCCTACAATAAGTTTCCATTCCACTGCCAGTGCAATGGCAAGGATTTTCAGGAATATTAGACAGTACCAACCAACCAAGGAACAATGCAACTCCATTGTAGATGTAGAATTTAGAACTCTTTTGACCAGCAGCATCCAAGTACCTGAAAACGCATAATAAGTTAATATCCAAAACAAAGGAATAAATGGAAGGTTAAGGGATTTATAAACGAAAATTTACCATCTTAAATTCACAAACGGAGTAGTAGCCTCTGTGAAGAGAACCATCAGTATATAAATCTGTCCTTGGCCACTTATGAGGGAGAGAAATATCGAATACATTGACAGAAAATGGTGCAGGACCTGAGAATAAAACATAGGATGTGCTGACATTGTTAGTAAAGCAGCCAACCATCAATCTCTCGCATAAAATCTCAGAGTTCCGCACGGCAACTTGATTTCATGAGTAGGCATGACCATTAAGGAAAATTATTTTTTGTATTGATATCTTAAAGCAAAACAATTCCAGAAGTGATAGGAAGGGTGCAACCAGACAACTTTGAGCACAGTCCAAAACTTAGTTACAAAGACAGATTAGAAACTTTGTTTAAAATGACACTCATTTCCAGGGTTACTAGGAAAAGAGATGCTCTCATCAACTAAAAAAGATGTAAGCTGGGTAATGCAATATTTGTAGTCACATACTCTTCCCCGGTTGCTAGGAAAAGAGATAGGATCAAGCCATCAACACACAAATATGTAAACTGGGACATGCATTATTTGTACTTACAATTTCCAGACCGCCTAATGCTGGAAAACACCAAAGAATCATTGAAAGGTCGGACAAAAAATAGCCAATAGAGATCTGTACAATGAGTTAAAATTAATAAAAGAGGTCAAGTGAAGAAATTAAATAGCTTCTGAAAATATTCAAATACATGATTCCATCTAAATTACAGCTACTACACATAGCAACCGTATAAAACAGAAAGGGTATAAAATAAGGGGAAAGAGAATAGCTAGCATATCACAAAATGCTATTTAACAGCAAAAGGGCCTTGACAAAATGAAACTAATTAATTGATGAAGGAGAAAGAATTTTGAAAAAGATGATATAGATATGCAGTTTAGGACATGGCTTACCCCCAATACGAACTCGGATACAAGTGAGGTTCTGTTGATAGCAAGCTCTTCTTGAGCTCCATCATCAAAAAGACCTGATAAAAGCAGCAAGTATAGAGAAGCTGAAGCTGCAACAAGTGCATGGAATGTTGAGAACCCCCTGTATTATAAAAGAAATGAAATTTATCTCTACACAGAAGCTGAAAGTCAGTCCCAGTAAAAATAGACATTACATACTTATACAGCAAGGATTGAAATGTAAACAGTTATACCTATTGTTCCATTCAACTTTCTGCGCATGGGTCAGCTTTCCGTAACCTTTGAAACGAAGGGTGCTAACATGACCTGTAAATTTATAGACCTTCAAATACCACGCACACATGTATCAGAAGTTAATGGAGATGGCAACTGTATGATAAAAAAGGGTGCCGAATTTGGCAAGAAACATTCTTTTCTACATCAGAAAATGATGAATGGATAAAAAAGAACATTTTGAGGACATTAGATAAGCAAAGTGCAAGAAATCACACTAACAATATCTAATTTTTTAGAATATTCAAACCAGACACTAACTCCAACACTAGAATAGGGCATGTAAGTTAGTTTTGACAAAGTTAAAACAGAATAAGAACAAGGTTTCAGTATTCATCCGCAAAAGTCAAGTATAATGATTTCCGATTGGTAAGACACCCACCAAAGAATCAATTTAAAGTATTAAATGTTGTTAATTATCAGCTAGTTGACTACAAAAGTATAGCTTTGAAAAGCTAGCTATCACAAGAATAGACTCAAAGCAATTACTTTAAAGGACCTCTTACAAAAGAAAAATAAAGAGCACAAACTCAAAACAATACAGCGAAACTTTAATGCTTTTCACAAAAAGAACTAATTGATATAGCATGAATTACTGGTAAAGTTTCTGTAGCAATGGACACTTTTCAATAGGCTTTTTCGTTTAAGCTTATTCTACTCAGCACAACTCATAACCTATAACTGCATTCTAGTTTCTTCTAAATTTGAAAATTATTCCCTGTCAGATTAAGACCTTATGGCTTATGCAAAACAAGAAATTAATTACCAAAAGAAATTAATTCAGGAACCCACATTCTACAAAGATTTACCCAAAAAAATTGTTGAAAAGACCCCTATGCCATTGCAGGAACCTTGTAACTCCCACATATTTTGTTGATTTGGCTTATAAAAGATCTACAAGACAAATTTGTTACATCAACAATTGAAACAAAATTTATGACCTACTCATCTCTCTCTCATTGTTTTCTTGTTCCAAGTTTGTATAACTTGAGCAAACACGTGTTGCCTCGATCCTAGTTCTGCTAATTTATGAGCATTACGGAATTGAATATAAAACCCTTCTCCTGCTTTTCTCTTAGAAGATTAATCACCTCAGCCATTCTGCAAAAGAATATTCTACCATTGCCTATGCAGCCGGAAAGAATGAGTTGATATCTTATGACATGTATACAGGAACATAAAAGACTATAAACATCCACTAGAATGCCATAGACAACCATATTCTTACAGGAACAAAGTTTAAACGATAGTGTTAGTTCTCTTTCTGCAAAAACAAACATATCACATGCAAAAGAAGCAGGTCAGACTTACAATTGCACACATAACAATTCCGGAAAACACAGAAAGCAACCGATAAAATTCTTTGTTTGGGGCAACGATCTCCGAGGTAGATACAAGACCAACATGAAAGGGCAATTCGAGCACCATATTCGCTTCCTTTGAATTTGTCACGTTATATCCAAAGATGACATGCACCAGTTGTCAATCAACAAGGAGAGAAGAAGCAAGGAAAAAGCATAAAGTTAGCAGGTAAAACATTACTGAATGTGGGGTAAAAAAAAAACAGAGAGAGAATAAAAGTAAATGGAAAAATGGAAAAAAGAGGAAGAGATGAGAATAAGTACAAGTAGGAAACAGACATTAAGAACAAACTCAATAAGAAAATCCCTCAAAAAAAAAAAACTCAATAAGAAAAGAAAAAGAAACAGAATTTAACAAGAAGCAAAGAGAGCTGCACCCAAAGGGCTCTTACCTATCTATGGTATTAAGTACAGATTATGGATGATGATGATGGATGCGCCAAAAAGGAAGTTCCTTGCTTATCTTGTTCAAACTAACTTATCGACAAAAGACCCAAAGCAAAGAACTTCCATTCGTTAGAAGAAGAAGAAGAAGAGAAAACAATTGGGCACACGGATGTAGGGTAGAGAAATTGGGGAGTACTGTAGCGTGTGGATCTAGCTTTTTGTGAGGCATCGTAAAAATCAAATCTTTTTAAAAACCAAAGCAAGCCAAACAGAAAAGGAAAACAATGTTTAATGCTCTGGACTTGAAAATTCAACCTGGGACTATTACATTGAATGGACATAAAAGTTTCCAACTCCCCCCATTTTTCCCTCTCAGCCGATGCCCATTCTTAGATTCCTATAGGAAAAGTCTGCGTGGACCCCTCAACCTTCAATGGCCGTGACTTCTGCTTTTCCTATATTTTATTTACTAGATGGAGTTTCCGATTGTGGACTATAAAGACTTTGGTGTAAGAATTAGACAAGTTACTGTTCCTGGCATCCTTCTGTCCGCTCAGAATGTCTGTCCAAACTGTCATTTCAACCCAGTGAACATTAAACAACCCGATAACGACAAATAAATTAGTAATCGCCCCTCGTCGTCATTGATTACCAGACGTCGGCTGCATACTTGGAGACCATTTAGCTTCAAATTATAAGAAATTCAATTGGTGAGAATGTCCAAATTTGTTGAAATTCTAAAGATTAGAGTTTCTTCACACGTAACGCAACCCTCGTCACATGGAATTGGAAACTCAACTCTTTTATACTTGTTTGTGGACCAAACGATTCAGTCAATAAGTTCTAAATTTATTAATCAATTTATTAATAAATCTAAATCTAAATCTTATACTCAAAGCAAGCTTCACTCGATCAAACTTGTTAAAACTTGACCTAAATTTAATGAAAAAGTAGTTCAAATATTAAATTTATTTAAAAAAATCGTGATAATTTTAAAACAATTTCAATATTATGCATAATACGATGAATAAACATGCAAATAAATTTTAACCAAGCCTTTACGAATTACTTATGAACATAAATGCATTAAATATTATTATATTTTAGGTCCATTCATGGATTTGTGAAACAAACCTGGGGTTAAAGTCCAGATCCACATAACCCTTGACAAGCACCTTGCTTTATTTCTTTTTCCAGCCTACTAACAAGTGTCAAAAATATTTTTCATTACAACGGCTTGGCAAGTGAATTGAAAAAAGGGCTTTTATTATTTCGTATCAAAGGAAGGAAAAAGAACAGAAAAAGGACTTTACAATTTTACATATAAAAGGTAGGTTAACAGAAAGGACAGGATCTTCTGGATTACTTACTCAAACCAATCAATTCAACAGGATCTTCTAGTTTTTTTTTTCCGAAGAAAACCTGTAAGCGGGCCAAGCGGGCAAGGATCTTCTAGATAAACGAATCAATGCATTCCTTTCTGTTAACCCACCTCAACAGGATCTTCTGGATTACCTACTAATCAATTCAAAAGGATCTTCTAGTTTTTTTTTTTCGAAGAAAACCTGTAAGCGGGCCAAGCGGGCAAGGATCTTATAGATAAACGAATCAATGCATTCCTTTCTGTTAACCCACCTCAACAGGATCTTCTGGATTACCTACAAATCAATGCATTCCTTTCTGTTAACCCACCTTGGTGATGCACTTGCAAGTATGAGTACATCTAATTTTGCGGCCGAATCCATTTTGAATTCGATAGATGAATTGCTTGTTAACTATGTGTTCACTGGAAAGGTTCTTGCTCGATGATCTTCCAGAAAGGCAGCTGTTCTATGCCTTTTTCATGATAGACAGGGCCACGTGTACCAGAAACAAACTTTTGCAGCTCTTCAAATTCAACTTTCTTTATGATCTACATGTCATCCAAAAGGTTTTGTCACAAATACCAACAGATTTAAAAGTTTACTTGGGTTCGTACAAAAATAAATGACACTAGAAAAGTTCTCCATCGATCACTAATCATGCAAAAAAACAGGCATACAAGAAAGATAAGCATGGCAACATCTCAGCCAGCCAGCAAAACAATTCAAAGTAAAACTTTCCCATCTTTTAGCTCTTTGTCCACTGGAAATTAGGTAGTCGAATAAATAAAGAATACCAAGAAAAAATTAATTTGCCCCAAACAAATCATTGGCAAGACAATTAAGTAATACAGCTTTATGGACATGCAGAAGTGAAGTAGCGTTCAAAGCTTGCAAAAAACATTTAGACATACAAAACAAGAATTTAGTTTACAGCTAGAGAATTCATGATTCTTCCAGACTATCATCAACTGATTCAGTAAAAGTAGCACAGAGAAATAATTGAGGAGGTATGAGAAGGATACCCTATTTAATCTCTATTTACAACTAAAGGCCAGAAAAAAGCTTTGGTCCTATTCACATGTTTATAGTAATACAATTTATCAAGCCACGAAGATGCATAATCATGGCCAGTAACTAAGACCTAACAATTGTAGCATTACAAGTTCATTCTTGCAGAATAGTTGAATGCAATTATTTTTCACTTGGTATTGTATTACTTGCAACCCACAAATAGCTCTTCGTATCAGCTATTGCTACATGCATCTTTACCTCCATTAGGATTAATATCCTAAAATAAAACTAGCTGAAATATAACCTAAAGCACAATCAGAACTTTGAAAGGAAAAACAATAAGAAAGACCTCATGATTATTTACCTACAAGTCAGATTCGGGAATGGATAAGCAGCATATGGACAAACATGTGGGATGACATCCACTGAATCATTGGAGTTTGTAAAGAGAATGTAAACCAAAGTCATTGACGGTTGGATCAGAAATATGTTGAGCCACTACACAAGATGGCGGTACATTCCAAGTAATATTACCAATCACATCCACAATGATCACAGGCTCCAGCTGTTTGTTTTTTATACAATATTTATCCTTGAGGCTCTTCTTGGGGCCAACATAATCTCGTCGATACATGAATCTCAATAAGTAGTTCTTCCAAAGCTCAACTTTTCAGTCTTTTGACCCGAGTGGAATTCATCTCAACAAGGATAGTAACACCGTAACACCTTTCGCATTACATCAACAGGGTGCTCAACAGGTGCATAACTCATGTTTTCCTAGCACCTAGGTTAACTAGAACAACCTCAGTAGGCATTAGAAACAGATAAAGAAACGAATCAAGTTACATATATATACGAAAAAAGGATCTTTACTTGAAGTAATGGGCAAGTAGATGAAATCAGATGCAGCAACAATGAGGTCGTGACGCTATTGCACCTCTCTATCTTCTGCAAGTATAATGCACGGTCTCAGTTCAAGTAAATTACTTCTGAATTACCTCAATTTTTACTAACTCCTCAAATTGGTTTCCAAAATTCAAGTTTGAAGCCCCAAATAGAGATAAAAAAAGATATGAAACAACTATACCTCTGATTAGTCGATTGTATTACTTCACCAAAATTAAGGTCCATCAAGCCACAACTGTTACATGTTTATTTGGCCTTCATGGATTTAGAGATACGGCCACGTAAAGCAGATATGGTGCTCTTACTGAGCAATACCCCCTTGGAAGATCTCTGATCAAGATCATGCAAGGCCCTATGCAATTCTTCCACATTGCAACTTCTAGACAAGAGAGCAAGATACGTTACCACATCAGGCTTCAGTCCACTTTCAATCATTTCATCGTAGAAACCTGCGGCATCCTGATAGCAACCTGCCTTCCAAAGGTTACCAATCAAAACAGTATAACAAATAACATCAGGTCTGATTTTCAATCTCTTCATTTCTCCCGAAACGATTGACACATCATTATGCTCACTTCCGCTGAACCCTAGCTCTGCTTTTTTTGGAAATGTTTTCAATTGACTGTCCAGCAAAACTGTACAACTAATCAGATCAGGTTTAATTCCTCTTCTTTTCATGTCATGAAAAACATTAAAGGCTTCCGGGACACGGCTCAATTTGCAATATCCATGCATCATTATTGTGTAGGTGATGACATCAGGGACCGAACCACTCTCAAGTAACATGTTGAAAATGAATTGCGCCTTTTCCATATCTCCAGCCCGACAAAAAGTAGCAATGACTTGACTGAACACAAATTTGTCAGGCTCCACTCCTAAGTCCACCAATGTCTTGATCAGCATGAAAATTGCATCACTATTTGCTTCATCACATATATTTTTCAGAAGCTTATAGCAAGAACTCTTCTTCACTAATAATCCCTGTCTAGCAACTTCATGAAAAAGTTCATAAGCCTCTGCAGTATGATTGGTTTGACAATACCCACTAATCATGGCAGCATAATTATCCAAACTCTTATCCTTCAGACTGTTAAAAAATTCTTTAGCGACTTTCACATTACCACCTATACATAAATTTTCAATTATAAGATTATAAGTTACAGTGTTAGGTTTCAGATTTAATGTCTCCATATAATCCAGAAGGTCAAGAGCTTCACGTGCACAGTCTTGTCTACAAAGTACAGCAGCATGTATATTACAAGTGACAATATCAAGTCTGAAACCTCTTTCTTTCATTTCCTCAAATACCTTCAAAGCGCCAACTAGATTTCCTTGCTGACCGAACACATTTATTGGCGTTCCTCCAACTCTGCAGAAGGCATCAATGACAATGTTATAAGAAGCTTCATCCAGAAATACTCCCAATTCCTTAAATTCATTGAACCAATCAACCACTTCAGAATGCATGCCCAGTCGAGAAAAGCATTGGAGAATTGAGCTCACAACCTCGCAATTTGTTTTAATACCCTTTGACAACATATCATTGTGGATAGTCAAAGCTTTAACAAAATCCCCACTCTTGCAGAACCCACATATCAATGCACTATAGCAATGCATGTCAGGGACTAGTCCCATACTTTCCATGTCAAGTAAAATGTTCTCTGCTACATCCAGTTTCATCTCATTGCAAAATCCACGAATCACAGCAGTAAATGCATACACATCAATGTGGAAATTGGTGGCTATCCATGTTTTTAGTATCTGATAACCTATATCTGACCTATGATTTGCACAAAGCCCTTCAATATAAGCTACATATGCAAAAGGGCTAGGGGTTACACCAGCTTTGTCCATCTCTTCAAAAACATCTAAAGCTTCGTCTAGAGTACCCCTTCTGCAAAGTCCCTTTATAACAATGGAATAAGTGTAACTGTTGGGCCTCAACCCCAACCTCTTCAACTGTTTATAAACAGAAATAGCCATATCCAGCTTTTGATGTCCAATTAGACGATTGATGAGAAAGTTACAGGTAAATATATGTGGAAGGATTCCATGCCTTTGTGTTTGAAACAAAGCATCAACAGCTTCATCAAACATACCAATAGTCACATAGGATTTAATCAAGGCATCATAAAATTTGACTAATACTGAGAACTGTTGGTTAGTGTTGGTGTTATCAATGAAAATGAGGGTGAGGCTGTCAAGAAAGTATGATAGATCAAAATTATTATCTCTACCATCACATTTAATGATATCTACCAAAACAGAATGGAGGCAGCGGTGGAGTCCTGAATCACAAAGTATTCTGATCATAGCCGCATAAGAGTCAACATCATGTTGGAAACCACGGTCTTTCATTGTCTTGAAGAAAGAGAAAGCCATGTTAGGTTGTGTCTTAAGGCTGTATAAGACATTTATGACCTTTACTTTAGAATCCTCGAATAATTGCTGTTGTAGCTGCTTGTGTTCACTATCACTGTCACTACTACTTGGAAGAGGGTTGACAGCAGCTGTGGTCAAGTGGGCAAGAACAACAGAAAGATGATTTAATTTGGACTTAAAGAGAACAATTCTGGCACTTGACCTCCCAGTGGCAATCAAATCTCCGCTGAATTTCACAAATAACTTTCTAATGCAAGAAGAATCACACAAAACCATGAACACCTTACCATTTAGCAAGAATAAAGGTTTCTGTCAAAAGATCCTTTAAAAGATTTTAATGACCTGAAGAAGAAAAAAAGATAAAATCACAAGAGATTAAAATTCCATTATCTTTTAATTTCTGCATTATGTTCTACTAAATAATTATTTTCGTTTCAACATTTGAAATTGAAACTTGCTAAGCAAGACATTTAAAGGAGGAGAAAATTATCACGCAAACTACGTCTCAAAAGTAGCTGGTTTTCCTACTACAAGATTGTAGCTTGATCAAAACCTTAATATTGCATTGAGCATGGAAGGCTACGATAAAAATGAAAGCCTTAATATGGCAACTCACAATAAGCATGGATTTCTCAAGATTAGAATTGAACTCAAACCAAGGGCGGGCCTGCCTAAAATACTCATTACAAAAGAGCAAATTTTTATCCTCTCAAAATTACAAAGATAACAGGACTGAATGAAAAAGTAAGTACGAATTAAAACCTCGACTTGGCATGATCAATAGAACTAATTCTGCTTGCATACACACTACCAATTTATCTTCATCCAGAATAAGAACTTAAGAGTATGTTTGGTAGGAAGTAATGGAATGGAATGGAATTGATGGTGGAATGGAATAGCGTTGTAAAGCAATCAGATTTATAAGATTTTTAACATGACATAATGAGGGTATCGATACATAACAAGTTTTATGCACAATCAAATAAGGGAATCAATGTGTTATCGCTAGACCTTCCATCTCGTTACACTGTGCCAAGGACCATCTAATGGTAATTAAAGCATCCACCAGGAGAGAGAGTGAAAAACCGAGCAAATAAACAATTTCACAGGCTCCGCTAAAAAATTATCAAGAAAGGGAAGATAACGAACCGTAGAGAAATGCAGGGAGTAGCGAATATGCACCCGGAAACAAATTACACGGCATAATACTCAATGAAAATGAATAGGAAGCAACAGAGAAAGGATAAATTATGCAATTAAGTAACACATGAACAGTAAATATTAAGAACTACATAAATGAATAAAGAATGTTCAGTGAAAAGAGAAAAATTTGTAGACAGAAGGAGTGCCCGTGAGTTAACATACACTGAAACCATAAGCGAAGGATGAAGCAGAGGCACTAGATGCGAAGAAGAGGAAGAAGGAAACGGTGGCGGCAGGACACCTCAACCGGAGCTCGGATGAGCTACTCCGTCCAATTCAACGATTGGGAAGGCATAGATGACGTTGAGCGACTTCCTGAATGAAACACAGACGATCGGTAAATGTTGAGGTTTAAGTGTCGGGAGCAAATGCTGTCGTTTCGTTTCAAAAGAAACGAAGCCGTTTTTTAAGTCTGTGGAGTGTAATGAAATTTCAAATTCAATACGTAGACATGGGCTAGGTTTAGAGAATCGGGTTGGGTCGAATTTGAACAATGTATATAGGTAATTAGGTCCAGAAGCAAATTAAGCCCAATCTTGAAAATACATAAATTAACCAAGGTCAATTTGTGAACGTCAAAATGCAGGAAGTATCAATCGATATCGGATTCTGACAATATCCCGTAGCGCGCTGTCGTCTTCTTTACTCTATCCCGCTAGATTCAATCAATTTAAAGCCACTGGCTTTGGGTAAAGAAGAAGCCCACTGCCTACACTACAAGTGTCCGGCTCCCCTATTTTCAAATAAAAGAAACTTCACTTTGAACTTGAATGCGAACCTTCCCCTCCAGTACATTCCTTTTAACTTGCTTTTAATAAAATATGTTATGGTCCACATCGCATGTGACAAATTTTGAAAAGGAGCCGTTTGATTTGACTATTAAGCGGTAAACTGGTCGCTATTCCTGCTGTCCCTCCAGCATTGCTACGGTTGCTTACGTATGGCAAAGGAAAAGCGCTCCAGCCGTTTACTTGATGCTTGGATTGGGACGCAGCGTTCCACTTTTTCGGTTTACTGGCACATCCAATCAGCTGCCAACATTTGGCACGTACATTTTTCTTAGCGGTTAAGTAATTAGCTAAACCCCTGGATTTAGGCTCCAAATAAGAGAATTTAATCGAGCTTCGATCTTGAAGACCAAAATAAGTAATCTGAAATTTTGCGTTTAAACCTTCAAAGTTACTATTTTTTCCTATAGCAGATATTGAAGAGATTAAAATGTAATTAAGTAGTTAAATGCCCCACTAGAGTAGCTTAGCATTTAAATCACATGCTGTCTTGCGTGTGGAATTTGTGGACGTAACATGCGGGCATATTCCGCCTACCGACTTATCAACCAACGAAAGCCGTACACGCGTCCACCGTCCCCAATATTTTCTTCACTCTATTTAGACAAAACTAATAAAACAAGAGTTTCTGCTTTTATTAGACAAAAAAACGCGTTAACGGGAAGGAGTAATTGCACTTGTATTTGTTTGGAGTCGGCAGTGTTTATTCGTCTCTCTTCACTTTACCTTTTACCTTTTACTTGTCACGTTTCTCTTCACTAAAAGTCTGGTTTCTCCGTCGATCTCTGGCCGAACCCAAGATGCCAGAGATCGAACGCGTTCCGGACAATGCCTTATTCGGCAAGTACGAGCTCGGGAGGCTCCTCGGCTGCGGCGCTTTCGCCAAAGTCTACCATGCTCGCAACGTCCGTACTTGCCAGAGCGTGGCCATTAAAGTGGTCAACAAGAAGAAGATTTCCACTTCCAGTCTCATGTCCAACATCAAGCGAGAGATCTCCATCATGCGTATGCTCAACCACCCTCACATCGTCAAGCTATTCGAAGTCCTCGCCTCCAAAACCAAGATCTACTTCGTCATGGAATTCATCAAAGGAGGTGAATTGTTCAATAAAGTTGCTAAGGGTCGCTTCAGCGAAGATCTCTGCCGCAGATACTTTCAACAGTTGATATCTGCCGTCGGTTACTGCCACTCTCGCGGCGTTTTCCACCGCGATTTGAAGCTTGAGAACCTGCTCCTCGACGAGAGCGGTAACTTAAAGGTCTCTGATTTCGGTCTCAGTGCGATCACCGAACAAATCCAGCCAGACGGCCTTTTGCATACTCTCTGCGGAACGCCTGCTTACGTGGCACCGGAGATTTTAGCTAAGAAAGGTTACGATGGAACCAAGGTGGATATCTGGGCGTGTGGGGTTATTCTCTTCGTGTTGGCGACCGGTTTCTTGCCGTTTAACGATCCTAACCTCATGGTCTTGTACCGGAAGATTTACAGAGGAGAGTATAGATGTCCCAAATGGGTGTCTCACGATTTAAAGCGACTCTTATCCCGGCTTTTGGACACGAATCCGGATACGAGGATTACTGTCGATGAAATCGTCAGAGACCCGTGGTTTAGAAAAGGAGGGTACAAGGAGGTCCAATTTTATGACGACGAAATTAAGGTTGATAAAGAGGAGACAGGCGTGACTAGCTTGAACGCGTTCGATTTAATATCGTTTTCTTCGGGTTTAGATCTGTCAGGGTTGTTCGACGAGTCGTACAACGCGATGGATGACGGGGAACGGTTCGTGTCCTCGGAGTCAGCGGAGAGAGTGATAGAGAAAGTTGAAGAGTGGGCAAAGGCGGCCAAGTTGAGGGTGAAGAGGAAGAAACAATTGGGGTTGGAGGTTCACGGGCGAAACGGTATTTTGATGATGGAGCTAGAAGTTTACCGTTTAACGGAGGAGCTTGTGGTGGTGGAAGTGAAGAGAAAAGGTGGTGATGCGAAATGCTATAGAGAGATATGGAAGAATAAGCTGAAGCCTGTGCTTTGTGCGTCTAGTTCTTCCGACCAACTTCAGGCTGCTCATGAGGTCAACGGTAATTAGAAATTGAGTTATGGTTCGAGTTACTTACTACCGATTAGTAATAGTACATGTATTGTGTTGTGTTTAACACTGAAAATTAACAAATGTTCTAGATGGGAAAGGAAACCCATTTTTTGGTGGGATTAGAAAGATGGTTTCTGCAGTAATGGTTCTGGGAACAATCTCGTACTACTTGTATACACAATTATGGGTTGCCATAGGAGAAATGAGATAGATCACAGAATGATACGAATCCGCAAATCTTGGACCTTTCACACATGTTTCTCATTTGTCCTTGTTCAACGGGGAATGTCTGTCTCTAAGCTGTATAGACTATATATAGAGGTCTAAAGACATTATTATTACTAATATTGTGATCGTTGCCCAGTTGTCTTGTGCCAACTAATAACGAGCAACCCTCAACTTGATGCCTGTGAATGCTGCACTGGTAGATGCAGATTATATATTATGTTAAATATATATATGTAATAGGAATATTCTTCAATACTATTTGCATGTTTTTGAGCTCTCGACAATAGTCTAGGAGAGATTATCTTTCTAAACATTTTCAAAATCGAGCAGTAGCAATTGGTTTAATAACCATTTTAAGCGAGGCATGAAAATTGGGGAAGGTGTACGCTGTTCTATTTTTACTGTAACGTGTAAATAAAATAAATTGAAACAGTATAAATGAACAAGTGATCTGATCCCATAAATTTAACCTTACAACCACCTAAGAACAATACAATCCAGGCGTTAACCTATATGAAGGAGGGTTCGGTAGGTTGCCGTTAGCAGTCATGACGTGACAGAAAGGAAAGATAACATTAAATTAAAAAAATAATGGCCAAAATTTATTAGATACAATAAGATGGACAGAGGATGTGAACTCTTTCCAACGACGTCATGCTTTGGTAAGTCAAAGACATAAAAGGATCAGCGTAAGACACGGGGCCTTGGCTCTCGGGTCAATCTAATTCGTGAAGCATGGTAAGCCACAAAACAGTGATGAATTGAACAGTCAACTTCATCGTTAAAATCAAAATTTTAAAAAATCGGCAACACATAAAATAAAACTTTTTAATAAATATTAATTATTATGAAATCAAATAAAAATGAAAGGAGACTTTTCTTATTAATAGAAATTTAAAATTTATTTAATTTATAAAATTTAAATTAATCAATTTTCAAGAACAAAAATTAAAAATGGATCAACTCTCTAGGAAATTTTTAATCATTCATCAAAACACTAACTCCTATATATATATATATATTTTTTTAATGTCAAAAGAAAGAATCTTCCTTCTCTTCTGTCCTTAAAAAATCAAAATAAGGGAATCTTTCTTTAGTGGGAGCCAAGAAAATGAATTCACTCCAACCACTACTTGGAAATATCCTAAACCACACCGTCATGACATGCGAAATGCTTGCTTACTACTAGACCACAACCTTGGATCTCCTTTAAGTTAACAGAAGTTGATTATCCATCATCCAAAAGATTCTGCCAATCCTTGATTAATGATTATCTCCAGGATGAATTCCTTAAGACTCCAGATAGATAGTGTTTGATCAGGTCTCCTAAAAAGATAGGACATGTTTCAAATGAAAAGGCAGAGAAAGTTGAGGAGTATCCTTCATCAGCAGATTATATAACTTGCAGACGCTAAGTTTTCAACACAAGTGTCAATGGAAACACAACAAAACTGGAAGTCACACAGGCTATACACACAAAATTTCAGAAATTGACTTTACGCATAAAAGAAAAACTAATCAGCCAGAATATACCACCAATGCAATATGATGAAAAACTCAGATAATAGAACAAAGTTAAAAATATGCACTTTATCTAACACATATAAGATGTCAAGAGAAATTGGTGCAGGCTGCCTTCATTGCTTTAGCTGCTGTTCTTGTAACTGGTGTTCCGGTTGCGGCTCCTGTGATTGCTGTTCTTGTTCACCCTGCCAAACCCATACTATGTCTTGTAAAGCAGGTCGTATATCCTCTTTCATCATCTTCTGATATTCCAGCGTATCTCCATTAGATTTTTTAAACTCCACCAAATGAAGAGTCGGAGTGACTTCAAATATCTCTGCATCGATAGACAAAGGCCCTTTTCTACCTTCCTCAAGTCCTTCCATTCTCATCAAACCTGCTTCCCTCTTTCTCACTTTCAGTCCTAAATGTTTTCCCATATCTTCAATTTTAGAGACGATGACTGCGGCAGGTTCCCTGGAAGTAAATCTTGCTTCTCTCTTTACAGAGTTGTCCTCAAATAATCCAGAGAGATCAAACCCAGCAGAAAGAGAAATGATATCAAAAGCATTTAAGCTAGGAGGTTTGGCTAATTCCTGCTTAGTCTCGCTGCCATTTTCAGAAGGACCAGAACCATTCCTATCACGATTAGGTGTATCATCACCTTCTATTTCAGGTTTAATTTGTTTGAGGTTCAATGCTTTTCTAAACCAAGAGCTTTCCTTAATCTTCTCTATGGAAATTCTGGTGTTCGGGTTTGGATCTAGTAGCCTGAACAGCAACCTGCGAGCATCTGTAGGAAACCAACTGGGGCATTTAAACTCAGCTTTGCCAATTTTTCTGTACATCTCCATCAAATTTGAATCATGAAATGGGAGATAACCTGTCAACAAGACAAATAAAACCACCCCACAAGACCAAATATCAGCCTTGGCTCCATCATAGCCTTTCCTGTTAATGACTTCTGGAGCAACATAGGCTGGTGTTCCACAAGTTGTATGGAGTAGTCCATCTTGGCGTTTAGATTCAGCAAGGGCACTCAAACCGAAATCAGTGATCTTTAGATTCTCATTTTCATCCAACAATAGGTTCTCTGGCTTTATATCCCGATGGTAAACACCCCTGCTGTGACAGAAATCAACTGCATTGATCAGCTGTTGGAAATACTTCCTCGCAACATCCTCTTTCAACCTTCCTTTAGCTACCTTATTGAAAAGTTCACCACCTTTGGCATATTCCAGAACAAAGAAAATCTTACTTTTGGTGGCCATGACCTCATAGATCTGCACAATGTTAGGATGTCTAACCATTCTCATCACAGATATTTCCCTTTTGATCTGATCCACAAGCCCTACCCTCAAAACCTTGTCTTTGTCAATCATTTTAATTGCCACACTCTGGTTTGTTTTGATACTCCTAGCGTAATAAACCTTAGCAAAGGTGCCTTGCCCAAGCAATCTCCCAACTTCATACCTTTGTGTCAACACACTTGGCTTACTTTCCATCCTACGCTACAAATACTAATACAATGACAGAACTATACACCCCAACCAATACACAGCTTAATTCACAAACAACTAAAAGAGGATGTCACAAGCAACTCAACCGTCTTCACACAGATCATGCATTAAAACAAGAGGAACTTCACAAGTGATAGGGTCATGGTGCTTTTGGCTACAAGATGCAAATGACGCACGATGGAAAAATCCAGTCTCATCGAGGATGAAAAAGGGCATCTCCAAAGATGCCACAACCTCATGGATTTCAAGGACGGTGTTCTGAAGAGTAAAACACATCATGCAGCATTCCCTGAGCGTTCCGTTTCCAATTCAAGGATGCTCAAATTCACGCTCAAACAGATTAGTGACTGGATTTCAGCAGACCAACAACTTTTAAAGCCTGGATCAGAAACAAGCTCAAACATTATTATCTTGAACTTTAGAGACTGACTTTCTTTAGAACTGCGCAGAAACTCAGATGCTTTGCTTGTTAAATTTAGAATCTTGTGAAAAAGAAGAAAAACTGGGGGCAACAATCTCACAAAAAGGGAAAAGAAAAGGAAGGAAAGAGTAACCTTAATTGCTAAAAGACTTGAGTATCTTTTTACAGTCACAACTATGTAAAAGCAGCAACTTTTCAAATTTGTATTACAACTCGAAGAACAGAAAGACAAGGAGACAAAAGAACAATCGAAGAAGGGCAACGAAGAACAACCTAACAGTTCAAACAAGAATAAAAACTCAACCAAAAACAAAGCCACTGCTGAATATTCAACATCAACACAATCGCAGAGACAGAACAGTTGAAACTGTGATTACCTTTTGAAGAAGTTTAAACGAAGGGGGTCGAAGAAGAAGACCGACAAAGGGCAAAATCCAATTTCCTTCCTTTCCTTCAAAACTTCTGTGAATTTTCTGAGAATTATAGACATGTGGAATTGGAAAAGAATAAAAACAGAAATGTTGGTTTAACAATTATAAAAGTAAAGACCATTGAATGTTTTATCGTCTAAACACTTTATTTAATTAATTATCTCATGGTGTGAGTCCCACCATTATATAGCATCATCGTAATCATCTTCATCACCTACAGTTTGAGGTCTTCCAGTGAAACAAGGTCTGATAATACATAACTTTACCTTTATATAATATTAGTAACATCCCACCATTACATATATAGGATGTTAACTTTAAATCCCTCGTATCAATCTAGATAATTACTTTAATCAAGAAGTGAAAGGGCGGTTAGGAGCAAAACACGCACATTAGTTGACTGGTAGTCTGGTACTGGTTCAAAGCTCATAGTTAGGTTTGGATTATAGAATCAAGATGGGGCCCTTTTGGTTTAGTATATGTTTCAAAATTAAACTGAAAGTTTATTAGGTAAGATAAGAGATTTAAAATTTAAAATATTTAATTTGTATTAAATCTTCATAAAATTAGGTAAAAATTAAATAAAATTAAATAATATTATAATTAACTATTTTATTATAATATCTTCTAATATTTATTGATAAATATATGTTATAAAATAAATAATTATTTTATTAAATTATACATCTTAATTATTAACATAAATATTATTTAAAAATAAATATTTGATCCTTTAAAAATTATCTCATAAATAACTCTTTAATTTTGAAATTGATGTAAAAATTATCAATTAAATATTTTATTTTCAAAATATTTTAAGATTTTATGATAAATTAAATATTAAATTAGATTAATTATAATTATAAGTCAATAACTAATACTATTTATTTAGATTATGACTAAAAATGAAAACATAAAATAAAAATTAGTTTTTATGGTTTTTTAGTTAATTAAATAAGAAAATATAAAAATTAGAAATTCAATTTAAAATAAAAAATAAAACCAAATATACCCTAAAAAGATTAACTATCATAGTTTCCAATTTAGAAATGAAACATTTTGTTTAAAAATGTTATATTTAATTCTAATATTTTCAAATAATTTTGTATTCCAAGATTCTTTCAACACATCCTTCTTTAGCTCTAAAATGCAAAACTTATCATAGTTTAATTTTAGATATTTAGGAATTGATTTGGATAACAGAGATTGGGCAATTTCCTTTGCTGCCAAGATTGTTAAAGCTTTAGATTGCTGAAGAGGCCCTAGACTGTTCCACTAATGGGCCAGATTCAAAACTTGAGATTCACATAGATAGCTCAAAAGAAGCTTGAATTTCAAGTCATCAACCATCCAAATGCAAGCTATTAATTAGGATAATAATACCTTCAAGGGGTGTGGCTCGATGGTTGAGAGCGAGGCTTGATTTCGGTTATGTCTCAGGTTCGATTCCCTGCTAGCCCCTCTTGTAAGTAGGGTGTTCAAAAAAAAAAACTAGGATAATAATAGATCGACCAACGCCGGAATTTAAGTATTTTTAATGGGACAATTTACGAGTTAATTCAGATTTAAACTAATTTGAGATTTAATTTTTTTATATAAAATAATATCATTTTTTTGTTCTGTTTGAATTTGATGGGTCTGGACGCCGTTACTTGAATCCATGATTCTGAATGACTCTAGCTAGAGAATACCTGCAAAACAACGAAAGGCTCGCCGAGGGTTGATTGCCAGCAGGCCCCTCCGACGCTCAAGTTAGTCTTTTGGTGAGGGTTTTGGTGACTAAGAACAGAGAATATCAGGGTTCAAATCTCGTACCTGTTTCATGGTGAGGTAATACCTTATATAAGAAATTCCTGCTAGGTTTAGGTCACTGTTTGTGAATGGGCCGATCGGCCTTTATGCGGTTCTACGCCTGGCCCTGGGCCCAGCATGACTGGCCCAACCATAAGCCTCCTACTCCTAGAGTCTGATCATGGAGAAGGGTCGAAGGAGTACATGAATATTATGTGACTTGTCTTTATGACAGCTCGGGATTAGCCAGATCGATCAGACTTCGACTCCTAGTGCACGATGGCTCGTGGCCGATCGGTCTGATGTAGAGGTTCAGTGTATGATAGCATGTGATAGGGTTGATCGATCGGATGTAGACGTCTAATCAAAGCACAGAGTTTAATCGGTACTTATGGCACATATCCACTGGTGGATTTTCAGAATTTGAGATGAAGCGTCTTTTTAACCGCTGTGCAGCTGTCATGTGCGTCCTTTCAACTAATTTGAAATAAAGCATCTTTTTAACTGCTGTGCAGCTGTCATGTGCGTCCTTTCAACTGTTGCGCCGCTTCGGGTCTCTGACAACCCTAATTTGCCACAGCTCAGATTGTGCCACGCGTCCCACCTTGGCTCGGATTTCACCACGCGTCCAACGTTGGTTGGAACGCCCATTCAGCTGGTCTCTATTATTAATGCTTGGAATCGATACACTCCTTCACTTTCTGCGTATTCGGCTCTCCGATTTCTGCTTTCTATATTCTTCATCTCTTTGTTTGCAGTCACCGGAATTTTCTTTCCACCGCCGTTTAAATACCAAATTCCAATCACTAAACTAGGTACGTCTTCTTTCCTCTCTTCGTCCTATAAATTTCCTTTTTGCAATCATGTCGTCAACTAGTCCTAGAGGTGAGATTAGGCCTATAAATGAAACCGCCGCCTTCTCTTCTTGTTCATCGCCTGCTCGCCTAGCTTCATCACAGCCGCCTGCGGGTTTTAGCGAAGAGTTTGATGCGGCCCAGGGGGAGCTCAGCCAGGAACGGGCCACCGAAAGTGCTCTGCAAATAGTCGGGCCACTTGAAATACTGGCGGAAGCGATGGAGGTGTCAGAGGTAAGGCCAGATGAGGGAGTTGCGGCGAGTGACCGGAAAGATGGGTCGGTCGTTGAAGCGCCGCCGTGCTACCC
>JANZLH020000136.1:1537565-1555512 GCA_026770325.2 Erythroxylum fimbriatum
TAAATAAAAAGTAGCTTCCCGAAAAAGCTCAAATTTGGGCTTTTATGAAAAGCTCCAAATTTTAGCTTTTCAAAAAGTTGTATTTGAACTTTTAAAAAAGCTATTTCTATGTCAGAAGTGCTTTTGAGATTTACAACCAAACACCTACTTTTTTCTTAAAACAGCTTTTGCGGTAGATAAAAGTACTTTTGGACCCTCCAAAAGCCGAACCAAACGGGCACTTAACACGCTTTGCACATAAACGAATGTGTTATTTCTGAATTTTCTATTTTCTCATCTTTATGTATTTAATTGCAATGCATGTTGTTAGAAAGCAGAACTAAATGGCAAATCACATTATGTACTTTCTATTTATAATCATGATTAATCAGAAAGGCTATTATACTATTATAGTGGTATATGGAAGGGAGTATGTTGAATTATTAATGTATAACCGTCATGACCCTTATTAGTCTTATACTTGACTATCATTATTGAACATACTGGTGTATCTGAATGGTGACAATTATACATTATAATTGTTTAAATTATTGACCTAATAGATTGTATAAAAGTTATATGAGTCTAAGCGGGAAAATGTTAGAAATTAATCCTTTAAATAACTCATGTGTTAAAAGGTAATTAGGGGATTCAATGATTTATTAAAGGGCCTTTAGGCTTTAAACCCATTATAACGGGGAGCTTTAAAATTGATTGATAGTTGTCATTTTTAAAAGTATATTAGGGCTCTATCTTTGTCTAATAAATTGTTTTCTCACAAAATACACCTTTTAGTCATAGAGAAGTAACCTTATCAGTTGCTCTAAAATTCGTTCTTGAAAAGTGAAATACAAAGTTTAAGAAAAAAGAGAGATTAAGTAAGAAATTTATTGTGAACCAATTCCGCATTACTAAGTAACAGAGAAAGGTTAACATTTGAAAACTTTATCTTTGAATGAGAATAAATTCTGAAAATTTCTGAAAATTTGTGATTTCCACAATTTTTAGATGCTGTTACATTTTTTAAAAAAATTATGTTTACACATTTTTTGCATTGAAGGGTCTCTAGTATAAGCGAAAGGAACATTTATACCGAAGTTGGCTCTAAAATGATTATCACTGTGTATATCGCATTTAATCCTTTAAAACTTGTGATATTTCAATTTCTTTAGTTTATAGACAACACTGGCCTCGTAGGAGGCTAAATAACTATAACGAAATTTATCATAATCCTAACTATTGGACGTTAAACAGTTGAAGTTTGGTAAGTTTCCTCTTTCTTGACTTTTTAGGCTTAACATCCAACCCAAGCGCATGGGTAACCAAACGAAAAACAGTGAGTAAATTTCCTTTGCGAAGGCTATTTTCAACACACATTATGGTTCAATGGTTGAAATAAAAAGAGAGTGAGGCATAAAGAGGAGTGAAATCATATGGAAAATGTCCAAGTCATGAGGAATTCTCACCAAATCAATCAACTTCTAACGTTTTGGTGGTGTGGTCAGGTCAAAATTACAATTACAATTTCAAGCATTGCATATTTCATTCACAAGAGAACGAAAAATGTATATGAACAGAATTTGTTGCTTAACTGACACAGCTATCCAAATTCGGTCAATCTTTTTTTTTTTTTTTTGATAATTCGGTCAATCTAATATTTGCTTTCAGCAAAACTCGTCTCTAAACACTCAATACTCCTAACTTCCTTCTCTCTTTCCTTATCAAAGGCACATAAATACGGGGCGGGTTCGTCGCCCCCTCACTATTCTAAAGCAAGCATTGATGCTATTACAGCTAAAATACAAACTTCTCCTCCTCCGCCCCAACTGGGAGAATTCTATCTTTCACTTCAGTGAGAGCAGCAGCCGCTGAGTCACTTATGCCTAACAAGTATTGAAGACGGGACAGCTTTTCTGGTGCCGGATCAGTCCTCGAATAAACAGTATATAAATCAGCCAACTCTTCTGGCACCTCCCATGTCAATGGCTGCGCAGGCACAGCTTTGTCGCAGGCCAGCAGGTCATTAAGAGTGGAAACCTGAAAACAGAGAAAAACGCATCAAACATAGCACTCACACAAATACAAATATTTGAAAGCTCCCATGTTGAAAGCACTATTTATGAAGTCGGATACACTAAGTTAATGATCAAAGCAAAGCATTAACAAAATTCATACCACTCCTTGATGATTTCTCTGCCTCAGCAGTGCAACTGCCTGTATCAGTGAGTTTGATAGCCTACTCCTTGCAAGCTCATGAACAACACCTTTGGCCTTTTCAGCATTTATGTTAAGATCTGCTGGCATTTTCGTATACACCTCCTCCTCATTGAACTCTCCAGTTCCGGATGAGAAAATTTCATGCACTGTTTTTTTAAAAAGGTTCTCTCTCAAGCTCTCAGATATCATGCTATCCAATTCAACATTTGCCTCCTTTAATTCTCTTATCTGTGTTATATTAAGTCTCCCACGGTTGATGGCAGTTTCCAGTGCAGCTGCCATTTTTGTTGTTGTGATGCTCTTTATTACCTTTTGAGCATACTCTGGGGGTAGACCAACTTGCTTTTGCAACTCTGTAAGCTGTTCAACCCTGGCTTTCGTCAATTGTCCATCAGCTAAAATCACCTCAGCTTGCTGCCTGAAAGCCTGCTCAGCAAGGCCCCTGTGGACTTCCACAATTTCCTTGGAAGATAAACCAAGAATACCACCTAGCTGATTCAATAAAAGGAACTCTGAATCATCCTTCTTTGTTGTAATCTGAGCCCCAAATGGGATCCTGGTGACTTCCCCAGTCAGGCAATAAAGCAAAAATGTTTTATATAGGTCACTCCTGTCTCTTTCAGAAAGATCATCTTTGAGATTTATTTCTGTCTGACCTGGTTTCCCCTTTTTTTCAGCAACTTCCTCGCTAGGTCTTATTTTCTTAAGCGTCTCAATGGATGTCCACTCCTCATCGTCCCACTCCTCATCCTCTTGATTTTGTTTCTCCTCCTCCTTTATAGGTTCTTCAACTGGAGTATCAGTAGATTCACCTTTTATGTCAGCCACTACTTCTGTAACAACCAATGAATTGAATGCAATCATTTTCTTTAGTTCTTTTGCAGTCTCATTGCGGCTGCCAGCTGCCCTTGCTCGCTTTATATAATTTATGAAAATCTTTCGGACCTGGAGATTAAGAAAAATAACATCAAAACAAAGAAAGCAATCTCAATATGTAGTTATACCTTGTCCATAAGCTACAGTATATACACACCGCCTTGCTGGCAATAGACATAGCAGCTTCCCGTGTTAATCGTAAACCATGTGCAGCCTTTCTAACAGCTTTCTTGACATCTATATCATAACCATCAACACCTGAAGCAATAGCCTCTTTAACCACCTGAAATGACAACCATGTTAATCACATGAAGTCAGTGTAGAAGCCAGCAGGTGTATAGCAGCATGCAAAGTAGTCTAACAGCAGCTCTTGAACATCTTAGTCCATATATACCGGAAAAGGAAAGTAAGAAGAAAAGGAACGCAGTACTCTGATACATGTCAGATTATAAATGACAAAATAAAAGCATGAATATTAAAGAATATAAACCCAAATCAAGAATCAACATTGCGAATTACATGAAGATGAAGTTTCTGTACCCTGCAGTGCAGGTTTAATGGTCATCTAAATGATATTTCAATTTCCACAACTGTGTCAAAGAGAAAAAAATTAGAACATACAAAGCAAGACTTCTTAAGAAGATATATTCATAAGATATTTAAAATCCTCTGTTTCCATGAACAACTAACACTTTGAAACCATGATCAATGTTGGTGTCCCCTGCTCCATAAATAGCAACAACTAACACTTTGAAACCATGATCAATGTTGGTGTCCCCTGCTCCATAAATAGCATAGAACTGCACAAGCAGTCATGTGAACCTTTTTTGGTTATAGTTCATTAAAGCATAGACGTTCCATGCTTCCTTGTTTAATAAATTGTCTAGTTTCAATCAATTTGTAGCTATTTATGTCAATTTTTATAAAGTGGCCCCATATCAGGATCTTAGCATCTGTCTAAGCACTAGAAACTCCTAATACCCACAAAACGAAATGACAGAAATTTTATTACAATGGCATTTTTGCTTGATCTGTTCTCAAAACAGCCCCAACAACCACGCTAATATACTCCTAATTCCTTGTAACACATGATCATCAATTAATCAGGAAACTCCTATAATCAGGTGGAAGATAACCATTGAAAAGGCAATCAATTGATCCACCATACACAAATCAACATTAAGGTATAAAAAGATTGTCAAAAGAATAAACATGGAAGTACTACATACCCTTTCAAATAAACCACCACAGACATCAGAGTGAACTGCATCAATAGTTTGCTGAGGAATACAAAGCATGACTCGCAAACGGGTCAGAGCAGTAACATCTTGTTCACTCAGCTCTCCATCTGATACACATTGCTGAAGCTTTTGCCGGTAAATTTCTATGAACCAAAGAGATGTATTCATCACTTTCTCAACCAATGAGAACAATCACAACAAGCCACAATAAATTCTACAGCTGACAGTTCGTTTAACAGTCACAGGCTTATTCAATATTATGCATTACCTTCATGAATCTCCGTGGCTTTTTGAGGATCAAAGTACAACTCCTCACACAGATTTTGTAGAAAGGCAGCTTTACTATCTGCCATTTCCAAATCGCCACTAGAAACAGCTTGTGCAAGCAGTTTACGATATACCTTTGAGGTAACATCAAGTGTGATAGTTTCTGCCTCCTTTTTACCTAAACCAAATATGTTCCTCAATTGGTTCAAAGCAGCAACCTACAATCAGAGAAAAAACAGAAAGGTCAACTCGCATGCAGCATGAAGACTGCAGATTCCCCAATAACAACAGTAAACACCAATAGAACAAACTTCATCTATGTCATAGCTAAAAGTAGATAACAGTAGAAGATTCAATAAACTGGTGATCCGATCTAGAACAATTATATGGACAGAATATTTAAAGATAGGGGTGTTAGGACAAAACCCGTTGTCTTTCCAAAGGTTCTTTCCTAAGTTCATACCTAAGAGGCCCAGTTGAGGTTCTAGGCACACAAGCACCAACGAAAAGAGGGTGCTTGAACAAATATAATCAGTTCATTTTAATTTCCTCATTACATCAAGGAATATAAGAAAAACACTAATAAAACCGATGATCATGCACTAATAACCGACTAGCTCTTTCACATTTTAGCATCTCCTGTAAACGCCAAATCTCTAGCTATGCCTAGCATTAACCCACAACAAATTCACAGTAAGGCAGCTTCTTAACTCTATCCCGTCATTAGGATCAAGCATGATTCAATGTCGTACAGTCTGGGCCAAGGCAATCTAGACATTAGGCCCCACACAAATAGTTTTCTTAGCCTAATCAAATATCCAGAAAACAGGTAGAGAAGGTGCTGCAGGTACCATAAGCCAGGGGACTACACACGTTGTAGCTTTCTATCCACTAACAATGCAAGTATATGAAAAATGACTTAATAACTGGTTAAAATGACAGTTTTGTCAGCCAAATCAAGTACAAATAGAACAACATTCCAGCCTAGCTTCCACATAATGTTCACAAACACAAACAAAAAAAAGTGAATGTCTTTACCACTGTTTCCAGATCAAGGCCATAACCCTTCTTTCATCCATCAAAACATAAGAGGATAATATAGTACACACAGTTATTTTTCAAACAAATCAGAGCAAGACTAGTAATTGGTCACCTTATTCTCCGGCATACAACCACCGGATAAGGCATCTGTTACATACGCTCTATATAGTAGCTTCAATTCATCCATCTTTCTCTCGTTATCATATTCACCGCCTAAGAAACATTCCAGCATGTTTTGAAAACATCAAAGTAGTTTTTTACGCAACATGAAACAAAATTATGTTTTATCCAAACCTAGCAAAGATATGGGACCGGTCCCACGGGCAAAGGAATCTGCATCGGCATGGTTCATCAATGAAATAAGCTTGCTGTTGAATGCCAATATCTTATCAAGCTCTTCCACAGCTTGTGTGATACCGTTTCTGTAAAACCAAACTATATTAATAATTCAATGTTTTTTCTCTTTTCCAAAGGCCTTGACTTATAATCAAATGCATTTGCGCAGAAGTGTTACTAGTCATACACTGCTCTTGTCCTTGATTTAAGTACATCAAGTGCTGCCGAAACATTTTGCTCTATGAGAGTTCTTGTATGTTGCCTAAATAGGTCTTCTGCAAGCTGTAAGAAACAAATCATTCCATGTCAAAACCAAATTAAAAGAAAACAACAAAAATTTATCCAATGTCAAAGTTTTGATTTCTAGGAGAGGTACCTGATCAGAAAGTCGATACTTGAGTTGCAATTGTCTAAGATTAAGAAGTTGTTCCACGCCAAGATCTATTTGAAAACAAAATATTAGAACATAAGGTAAAAGGAACGCTAGAATTAAGGAATTTACAACTTGCCTACTAAAATTATTAAAGAAAGCTTTCATGTCTAACTGTCTAACAGCAACAAGAAGGAAGTCAAGGCAGAGATCAACACATATTGTCACTTCTCCGTGCTAAGAATTTGGGCCAATTGTTTTGCCTCAACCTACATTCCTTTCACTTCCTAACCCCTTTTATGCATTACTATTACAGATTTACACCTATAACATAACGAAACCCTAAAAGAGAAGTCGGTTAACAAAGGAAAAGCACCATATTCTAGTTTAGCCAACTCTACATCCTAATCTGCTTAGTATCATCAGCCTCTAATGTAGATAAGGTTGCTAACAAAGAAGAACAGTAACATTAAAGACCTTAAGTCAGATTGCATTTACCTCTGCCAACTGATTTCAACATTGAAGCATATAGCCTCTGAGCATTATCACGGATAGCAATCTCAACCTGTCACAAATCAGAATCAAGCGGGAAGAAAAGTTGTTAAGACCAAGTCCATTCTTAGTACTGATATACTACATACATAAATCTAGCCTTATGGTAACAAAGCTGTATTTTTACCAGCAAAAATAAGATTGAATACATTAGAAATAGATATTATTGATAAAACAGATACCTGAGAATCAGTGACCTTGAAAACACGCTTCCAAGGCAGAAGAAATGATGATGCTTCTCCAAATACTAGATTTGAAGCATAGACCAATTTCTGAAATGCCTGCACTGGAGGATCAGTACTATGGTCAAGCAACATGCCTCAGTTTAAAAGCTTCCATAAGCCACTCAAGGAGTAGTAGAATCACAAATAATTTACCCGACGCTGCTCCACACCACCATCACGATCTCCGGTTTCAAGCCTTTGCCTGAAAATTCGTCTACCAATCTAAAGTCCAACATATAAAGATCAGCACTTTGTATTTTTTCTTGAAAGAAAATACTCACTCTTACAGCATTTTGTATGTTTTCTTGTAATATCAGCATTTTGCATGTTTTCTTGTAAGAAAATACTCACTCTCTTAAGGAGTTCGTGTGTGCATATACATAGCCTAATAATACCTCCATGTGCATTGCAGCTGCATCTGGATCATCAATGCCCAGAGCATTTTTGAAGTTGATTATCGTTTCAACTTCATTCCCTTTAAGATCTTCTCCTCCGGGAGGGAGAACAGAGGTCACAAACCTAAGTGGAAGAAACAAAATATACAAACAATTTGGGAAACTAAATGAATCACAAAATGAAAACAGAAATATAAACTCAAAAAGAATACGAATCAACAAGTTTTGCAGGAAAATAACCAAAAATCCATGTCCGGTAATCTAAAACAAGAACTTAACATTGTTGCAAGATACAACCACTAGCAAAGAATAAAGGGAGTGAAAAAACAGTTGAATTAAACTCACCGACAGTATAAGTCACAAAGCTCTTCATTAAAGGCAGAATCTTGCTTACTCACTCCATATCTAAAAGAGCAAATGATTCAGAGCTATTAGGAAATCACGCATCATTATTCACAACAACTCTTAACCCAAATAAAATAAAATAAACAAAAAGTAAAGAGAATACTTTCTAGCGATTTCTTCAACATCCTCTTTTTTAATCTCTTTTGGATCGTCGAACCCAGCCACATAATTATGTAAACTAGCAGCCGCAACCTCTGGCACACACGCATTCAAAGCATACACCATGGCGCCGCCGGCGGTTCCAGCTACTGCAGCGCCGCCCAAGGCCAAATTCCGAGAACCGCCAAACCTAAGCCCCAACCCGTAGCCAGCAGCCAACGCGCCGGCAAGAATTACGGCGGAGCCGGCGAGTCTGACAGACGGTGAAAGGTTGTCGACCAAAGGCTGAACCCCAGTGAGCTCCCTCTTGCCTCCAAAGACATCAGAAGTAGACGGCGACGATGATGATGGATTGGAGACCTCATCGGAGGGTGGTTCCGCTACGGTGGAGGCCGAGACTCTAAACCGGTGGCGTTTATGGAGGGAGAGAGAGGATGGGGTTGAAGTGAAATGAAAGAGAAGCGGACGAGAGGAAGTGGAAGGGACTGAGATGAGGGAAAGATTCATGGAGGCCGTTTACAAACACAGCAATTGAAGATTGAGAAGGAAAATTGGCTATAGGGTTTAACAACGAAGAAGAAGAGATGAGGATAAAGAGAGAGGTCAGATCGGGAGAGGAGAAGCGTTGACAATCGAACGACGACGTTTTCAACTTTTGTTTGTTTATGTATCTACATTTTTTTTTTGTAATATACACAAAGTAATAAAACTTCAAACTCAAAATGGGCAATCAATGTAAAACAAAAGAAGATGAGGGTGGAATTGTCGTCGGGCTACAGCCACGGACGAGGTCGATTATTCAAAGACCAACAAGCTTATAGCCCAACATATAAACTTCTTCTATTCGACACATATGGGCTTATAGACCCATATGAACAAAATATGTATATATGCACTTAAATATTAAAATAATAGAATATTAATTTAAATATATATTTAAATAAACATAAAAATATGAATATTATAGATAAATGTGCATAAATAAAAATAAAGAAATATGTGATAATATGTATAATATAATAAATATAAAATAAGGTAAAAATATATACAAACTAAAGTACAGTACCGATGAGAAATTTGATGGCTTCCATCAGCTGTTCGTAGTGGTAATATCTCACATTTTGATTTATTTAAAAAGAAAAAGAAAAGCAAAATTTGCCCGTCTTTTACAAGTTTTTCGTTCTTTGAATATGATATGAAGTCCAATCTACGTAAGTTATGACGGCATGTTGGATGGATTGAGGCGGAGAATTCTAGGCTCTCATTTGTGATTGTGATCCATCAATGACAACGATGGCCACAAAAGGAACCTTTTTTTTGTTTTTTTAGAAGATTCTAACTGACGACTTTAAGTCATTCACTCTCGTACTAATTTTCGCTCGCATCAGGTTAGTCCGTAAAAAATAAAGCGCTGGTCAAACAAATTTCTTCGTTCCCAACCACAAAAGGACTTTAATCAACTAACAACTACCAATCAAATGGAATGAGAATCTCTACATATATTTTTTTGTTTTAATTGTGTTTATATCCTAAAAATAATGTCATTTTATGTATAAATAATTTTAAAATGAATTTGTTTTGAAACAAAAATAAGATTAAAACAGAATCACAAGCACAGAAAATCTAACCCTCGAATCATGTAGGCCTAAGTTGGGGTTTTAGTTTCTTCTTCTTCTTCTTCTTTCCCTCGGTTTTAAGGTTAAGAGAATTTGCACGTGTGAGAAGCAAGTTTTACTTCAAAATTTTTGACCTTGACATGCTTGAAAATGTGGTCTTGAAAGAGATTGCCATCAATTCATTAGCCTCAATTTGTTGAATCTAAACTTCCATTTCACATCTAACTTTCTTGGGTAGCTGGGCACATAATCCAGTCTTATCATACTTGATTTATGTTTTGTCAAGGGTTTAATAGTTAAATCAGATTTAACCTTCGCTTAAGCAAAGTTAGAGGTTCGACTTTTACTTGTGTATACAACAGTATTAAATACTCAGCTCGATAGTAATGCTAAGTCGTCTCTCATAATCTCACAAGGTACAGGAGAGAATTAATTTGAGTGTGATAATAACTTAAAAGTGTCACTGACAATTCGAGCCACCAAGAATATCTCGTTGGTTAATTCGAAGAAAAAAAAGTGAAATAAAATAATTTTAATATATCGGTATGTTTGAGATTGATTATAAGATTATCTGCTCAAGAAATTACTTCCAACACTGTTTTGCAGAAATAACAAAAGGACCATCTGCCATGAAAATTTCAGATATATCAAAACTCAAAATTTAACGAGGTGAAAGAAGATAAAGATGAAACGTCACCTTCTTATCAAGCCACAGGTCCAACGACAATCCATACTGTATAGATAACTAAGAAGAGGCATTAACCGTCAGTACTCTCTTCGATCTCCTTCTTAATTGAGAATGGTTTTGAAACCGAATACGAATTGAAAAGAAGTAATCATGAGAACTGCAAGCCAAAAGCGATGTGTCTGAAATCACCCAAAAGACTTTACATCCACACCCATCGCCATTGATTGACAGGCAAGAACCACAAATTTCGATACTTCACCACCAAAACTAATTACGTCGCACTAAACTCTAAAGTCAGCATCGTCACCTATAAATCAGCCTAACCTGAGCATGCTTGTAACTGCGTGAGCTATTAGTTGTGCTGAACTCTTTCAGTAATATGTGGCACATATTTTGTCCAGAAAATGCCGTGGTAGGAGTCGACAACCCTCATATATTAGAATTGTGGTTCAAATTAATTGTAGGTTTAGTTCGGTACAATATTTAAGTAAGCAATCACTACAACAAAGCAAACATTTAGTTACGTTTTTTTAGCGACGTTCCAAAAATCGTTGTTATAAGTGATAATATTGCGACAATTTTTAAAATTGTTATTAAAACTAAGCCTTTAGCGATTAATTATAAAAGTATCACAAAAAGATCAACATTGAGTGACGAATAACAAAATTCGCCCCCAAATAGTGAACATTTAGTGACAATTTTCAAAAATGGTCACAAATGGTCCACATTAGGTGACAATTTTAGACATTAATCGCTAAATGAACTTTTGGTGACACTTTTCAAAAATCGTCACTATAATTTGGTAAACATTTGGTGACCAATTTCCGAAATCATCACCAAACAATTCATAATTGGTGACGATTATGTAAAATTGTCGCTAAAAAGACATTTGGTGACGATTTTCAGAAACCACAACCAAAGGTTTGTAGACATTTAGCTACGTGTTTTTTGTACGTTTTTGACATCGTCACTAAAAGTAACTATTTGGTAACAATATTTGAAAGTGTCATCAAAAGGTCCCCATTCAATAACGATTTTTGAAAATCGTCATTAAATGGTCCACAATCAGTGACAATTTCTGAATATCGTCACCAAATAGTTTTTTGTTTTATCGACAAATATATTATGTTTCTAAAATCTTTTTGCGACGATTTCAAAAAAACGTTGCAGGTATTATTTTGTTACTCAGCAACTAGAGACGATTTTGTTTTGTCAGCAATTATTATCTCACGCAATTTTTTTAATATTTTAAACATTCTTCTCCAATAGCCTTATCTGTTGTAGTTAATAAAAGCAACGATCACTTCCATTGTGCTTTGCGTTCTACAGGAGAAGGGCTGCCTTTACTTTGATATCTTGCACATTGTCTCAAATTTCAGCTGATTACGAGGCTAAGTTTCATTAATTAAGGTGACGACTTTTTTGTTCTAATCTTCAAAATTTGCTTGTTGAGTATACAACTTTTAGATTTTTGTCGATCGATGAATTACACTGGAGCTTAACTCTACGAGTAATACAAGGTAAGTTAGTCTGAATTTTATTCCGTACTGAGCATAGAGTTGACTGCTGATCTATATTTGTAATTTGTAATTTGTGAATATTTGTATTATAACTCCTCTTTTTACTTATAATAACATTTTAATTGCAATTTATAACCTATAAGATTAGTATTAGTACAAGTTCTATTCTTGAATATTTGAATTTATTTATATATATATATAATAGATGAATATTTATAAGTGAATCAAACTAATTATTGCTATACATTTTAATTTATTATAATTACTATCTATTTTAATATTTATTTTTTACAACAAATTATTTATTTTTATTTATATATTTTTTAAACAATATCTAAAATTTTTGAATATGAATAATTAATATATAGATATTGAGTATAAAATCCAAAAATTTATAACATATGAATGCAATGAATTATAATTGAAAGAAAGCTCATACGTTCAAACGATATAATGTTAAGGGCAGAAGTTCAAACGAAGATAAGATCAGAAGGACAATGACATTTCTTGGGACTAGAGAGATAAAAAATATGTTATATTCACATTATATGTTACTCAAAAGCTTTGGAAGCTTAACATTAATAGTCATGCAAGTGGAGTTGGGATTTGGGTTTTATAGCCACAGAATTGTGCAAAATTTCAACAAGATAGAGACAGGTTTTGACAGTCAGCTAAAAACTCTTACGATTTCTCACTTTTGGCTTCACGTTGTCATGAGGTTTGGACATAATTATAAATAGAAGAAAGCATGAACCAATATAACAAATTTTTAAAAGGCAAACTGAAGATATATAACCTCAAAAAATAGAACTTTAAGCTAAGTAGGGCTCATTACGTCTTGTAAGTTGTGAGTATGCCTGCGATTTCTTGTTACACTTATTTTGAACTGAAATACATATTTGACGTACACATGAGACATATTTCATGTGATATGTTATGTTTACTCTCCCTCAAACTCTTTTTCTAAAAAAAAAGTTCCTCAAACTCTTCAAACCAAAACTAAGAAACTGTGAGTTCCGTGATCAACGTGAAGGAATTCGCAAAGAATTACTTGTTTACGGAAGTAGGGGACGGAATAATGGCCACGAGTTGCGATTGCTGAGCCAGACGAATAAGTCTACCTTAGGAGTCCACATCTTTTATTCAATTTTTATAATATTTTATTGTGTCTAATAAATATCAGTCATTTATTTATGCGGGTTTCACATTTATTTATGTGAAACTCACGTAAGACTTGCATAAATAAATGACTAAGATTTACTGAACACAATAAAACACCGTAAAACTGAACACAGAATCTTGTTGCTACGTTAGGCATGTCCTATAATTCTATCTTCTGTTTCATGTCAGATTTAGCATGAACCCACGTTACAGCATTACTTGGGACGTGTAAAGCAGGCAGCTCTTGTAGAAGTGCGTCACATTTACATATGAGTGAAGTCATCGGTAGAAGTAAGTTGCTCCTTACGTCTGTCTTTTCGACGTTACAGGTGTGGTGCCCTCTTTAGAATTAGATATGTAACTGTAAAATTGAAACATGAACGTAGCTAGACTTAAATCTTTTCCTACTTCTTTTTAATGCACTAGGTACGTGTTGGATTTCTACACTACGACGGGGCTTAGAAGTCACATGGTTGGGCATGGCATGAGGCTTCAGGAAATTGACAATTCCTCCATTTGGACTGACTAAGCTCTTTCCACCATTCTCTGTTAGATATATATGTATGTATGTATATCTTGTTATGGGTTTGATTGTAAAAATTAATAATCACTAGTTAATTTCACTGTATGGGTTATCTGTTGTTTCGTCCTCAAACTTCCAGATCACCTCTCTATCCTTTAAATCGCTAGAGTCGACATCATCGTTGAAATGACCGAATTATTTGAAAATATTGTCAAAAGGGTTGGATGATTATGACAAATCTTTGTGCGGTCTGAAATAAAAAGGCTCGAGCTGGGGTGGCCACTCGGTGCATGCACATAAAATTGAAGAGTAAGTCTAAAGGATAAACGCAGATATTTTGCCAAAACTATAGTAAGAATGTGAATACATGGAAGATTTATTTTAATTAGATTAAGTTAAACTTCAATATTGGTTATTATTTATTTGTCCATACAAGGAATTCAGCCTGGTGGTGGAAGACATAAGTATCCCACACCAATATTAGTGTGAATTGCGATCCACCCTGAAGGTATTGTTCTCTTTGATGCGTGGGCACGTTTTCGATAACGCTTGAACCCGTGACCTCAAAGATTTAGTGGATTGCAATCGACGCCTCTTACCATTGAGCTAATATATTTTAGTGTGGAAAAGAAAGATAAGTGAATCTCTTTAGTTGGTATTAAGTTAAATGTAAAAGCCAGTATTAATTTAGAGTGATTTCTCATATTTTCTTTTTCATGCTTTTTGGCAAACTTCTCGTCTTCTGTTTAATTCTGGCTCACATTAATTTGAACATGGGCCACCAAGTTCAACCTCAAAATTAGACGCCATAACTGTGGTAGATCTAACTTAATGCATTAGGGACTATCTCCATATCTATATCTTGTACGTAGTACAAGAATTCCAGAACATATGCATGTTATGTGCTTATTATTTGTCATTCTCATGATAATGTCCTCAACAACTTTGTCATGCCCTTTATATTTATAATAAAAATATTTTTTTTGCCACCTTAATTTTAGCATTCCAATAATTCGTATAGGACAGGTAATCTGTTGGTACGAACACAATGTATTGCATGGGATATTTATTATAATTAGCTGAAAGTAATTAAGAAGTCACATAATTAATAAGAAGAGTCATCTCATTACTGCTTCATAAGATCAACAATTATGTCTACGAGCTGTTGTATACATGTGTCAACATATGAGGAAGTAATCATGGCTTTACAATATCAAACTATACCAAGGCCTCTTTTTTGTTTCTTTCTTTTTCGATTTTTCCTATCTTACCGAGTAGACCGCATAACCTGGAAAACTGCCACTTTTGTATTCTACTCGCCAGTTCTCGGTCTTTATGATTTCTGAGAAGCATAGAACTTTTGCATGCGACAGTGAAGGATTAAAGCAAGAATGGTCCCAAGATAACAAAGTGAACCCCAAGTTATGAAAGTAGTTTTGTAGCACTGCAACCCCATGCACTTGCCATTTCCATTGTCTTGCTTGCGATAAAGGAGAGCAGCTAAGGATCCAAAAATGAAGGACCCGATTGGGATATTGGCCACAACAATGTTGTGGTTCACTGAAAATTTCTTGGTGCCGAAGAGCTCGGTGGTTGTAGACACTGCAACGGAGGTAATTGCCCCCGTGGATACTCCTATAACTGCGGTACTAATGTAGAGGGACGTGTCAGTTGGACTCAGCAGCAAAAAGAAAGCACCTGCCATTGGTGCCATTAATGCAGCAATAAAGGCCGGCCTTGAAATCACATACCTTCTCCTGAAAAATATTGAGATTGGAGCCTTTATGTCTTAATTATAACATCAAATAATTGAAACGTAGAAATGTGTCACGAGGTGGCCATAATTAGATTTACAGTGTTATAGATTTGGAAATCTATCAGGATGGTTGTTGAAGCAATTATACAGTTGTTGATTCGGGTTTATTAAATTCATCGATTTGTTGATATGTGTGCCTTACGATCACAAGTATCCTAAAGAAGGTAAAGGATATGGTTACCTGGAAAGTAGGAAGTCCATGAGAGATGGGATGATACGTCCAAAGAAACCAAATGAAGAAGACAACGAAACAAGAGAAGAAGTTCCTGGACACGACCGAGATTCGGCAATTTGTCCCAAGTTGTTCAAGTAAACCAGACCAAGTGTTGCTCCGAAGAAGTAGACAAAGAAATACAACCAGAAATCAACTCTTTTCAGCATTAATATCACTCCAATTTCCTCCTTTACATAGCTGACGCCCACTTCAGGAGTATCGTTTCCATTATCTCCCTCTCCTTCTTTCACCGAAATCTCACTCATGTCAACGCCGATATTCTCCTCCGCCGTGAAGTCATGAACTTTTGTCTCTCTATTGTCCACTGAAATGTCTCTGATCACTTCTTTGAAAGGAACCAATAATGGCGCTGCTAGGAAAACTGAAATACCAATAGCATTACTCAATGGTGACAGGCCCGGAAACAACGATTTCAAACTGCCGAGAACGGCGTAGATTCCAGTACATATTGTTATGACAAATATAATTACGAACCCAAATTTCATGCTCTTTCCATCTGTAACGTTGATTTCTCTGACGAAAACTGTAGTCACAAGAGAAACTAGTAAAGGGACTATAGAGTTGAGAAGGAGGTAGGCTCTAGCTCTTTGTGTAGGGAAAGACGAGAATAGGACATCAACCATAGTTGTATAGATCATAGCGCTGAGTCCCTGATAACTAGTGCTCAGCCCTACTGCAACTTGACGATCGAAAGGAAAATTACGAATAGCGATAACGTAGCAAACCGTGTTCATCCAACAAACGCTGTTTCCTGCTATAACAGTGAGCAGGAAAAGATGGACATACGACAAGGAGTGTATGTAATTTGATATGAAAAGAAACTGAAGTCCATATCCGATCAAACCTAGAGTTGAACCAATCAAGAGAACCAGCCACAAGGGAAGGTGAAGAGCTGCAACGCCTGAAATGAAACCGAATAACTTCCCAGCATCAGAGGCGAACGCAAGATTGTTGAGTTGAAGTTGAGACATAGAGAGAAGTTGCTTGAGTTGGGAAGAATAAGCAGGAAAATTGGTGTTTGTTCCACTTACGGACTGAAGCCAAATGATCCCCACAAGGCTTAGCCATTGAAGGGTAGTCCGAGCCATGGCAAGAGCAGTTTTTTTTTTTCGTATATGTCAAACTATAATGATTGGTCTGAAGAATATATGAACAAAGATAGAAGAGCGTGTGAAAAGAGTATCGAGAATTTTTGGCGACACGGACGGTGACATAATATAAGGTGGCTCTAAAAGAAAGATGTGGTCATGTGCAGACCACCATCACCATTACATTACATTAATGGCTGCTGTATTGTGAAACAGGTTTGGCAGTAGTTAAAGTAAGATACATCAAGAGATGGAACAGGAGTGAAGAAAGATAAATTTGAAGGATGTAACATCGCGAAATGAAACATGTGGCTGTTGCGACTGGTAGTGGTACTCCTCCAACGGTTCAGCTTTAACACATCCTTCGTGGACACATTGATACGTCTACGACTGGGACTTCCAATGAAGCACGTCTGTGCTCTTCCAAAGCAAGTGTCTATGTGATTTTAGTATTGCACAATAAAAACTTACCGTTTTTTTTATTGCTGTAAAATTAGTTTAAATACCAAATGTTTATTACTTCAAGCAGTACGTCCCTCCCACCCCACTGTAAGTTGTAACGAGAGAAAAGTTTAACAGTATAATATTCCAATCGTTTTTGCCATATTTTACTGATTTTTAACTTAAAATAACATAATATTAAAATTTATTAATAAAAAGAATTAACAGAATATAAATTATAATTGCTAACAATTTTTTTTTAAAAAAAAATCAAACTAGAAATAGTTAAGCCTATATTTCAGGAATTCTCTACATGTTGCCAGCTTCACAAAAGAAGCAGACACCCAAAGGGATATTGGGATTTTCTTGGTGATAACGTTGAGTGCCTTGTATCATTCCATCTCGATAAGTAACCTTAATGCATAACCACACACAGACTCAGCCAGTTCAAAAGAGATTGTAGTTTCCTGTTTCCTATCAAAAGAAGGTATCACATGGCACACACCGCAGAGCATTAATATAAAGGGGCCCTTTAAGAGTCTTAAGTATTTAATAGGCATTAATGGAGAAAATCGTTGGTATCTTTGGTGATTTGCGATTGTTAGTAATAAACAGTCTTAAACAGGAGAAGACGTTGGTGTCTTGGTCAGATAAAGGCTTACAACATTCTTAGCATTTAATAAGTTAACGTTTGTTAATTATAAATAATACTCCCTCTGATTCATAATAAGAATCGTTTTAGATATATTTTAATTATTCAAAATAAGTGTCATTCTTGATTTTGTATGCATGTTTATAATTTTACTTCCAAAATTAACCTTTAATTTCTCTCACATCTTAATTACACAGATTACACA
>JANZLH020000137.1:0-11972 GCA_026770325.2 Erythroxylum fimbriatum
GGAGAAATGAGTTCAAGCATGGTGATTGGTTAGTATGGGTACACCATTGAACAAATTGTGAGTAAATTTTTAGGATGTTATGAGAATGTGAAAAAAAATGATGGCTAATGAGGGTTTAACACAAGAACCCTTCAAGGTAATATGCACGCTCATGCTTCATGATTTAAGCAAGAGTTGGATTCTAGAATCAAGCGGGGTCCAACAGATGTATGTTTGAGCAAGAGAGTTGGGTTCCGGAAATGGGTCCTAACATTTGTGGTATCAGAGCACCAGTATTATGATCTTACATGGGCGCATATGTATAAGTTACACGCAAGAGAGATTGTTAAAAGTCTGAGCTGATTGAACTAGTGAGCAAATCGATACTCTTTCATGATATGAGAAAATGAAAGTTTTAGGATAAATGGAAATGAGAAACAGTATATGGGTAAATATGACAGATAATGATTCAATGTATTTACAGTGGGGGATGCATTGTATGGCATTATAGTGATATATCCCTGAATCTGATTTAGATGTAAATGTGTGGTCATGGCTTGGTTGGGGGAGACAAGGATATAAGTGGAAATGTTGAACTTATAGCGAACATGCGGAATGTATTGAAAGCAGAAATTCTTATGGTCTTAAGAAGATGAAATCGGAACCTAAGTGGATACATGTTTATAATAGATTAAATAAGCCATGTTTGCTATCTTTATATCAAGAAAATGTAATGATTTAAATTGCATCCTAATTGTTGCATAAATTGTGCCTTAAATGAATTGAGAAATTTCTATATGTTTGATATGTGAATTATGTGATGATTATACATCTATAAGTTTGAATTAATGGCGAATATATATATATAGGTAAGATGTAGTGGAGGGACATTGGGGAGATGAGATGAGTGATAGTGTGTAACACCCCACTCCCGCGTTACCCGAACCCGACATTGATGGTGATATCCGAATCCGTGCCCCACGAAGGTAGCGTGCTACATCACTCAGTAAACTCAGTATAAATTTTTTTTGAAACACTCAAAAGCTCGGAAACCAAAAACCAAGTTGGGTCCACTTTCATTTGTAAACAGTTTCAGTCACAACAATAAATTTCAGGGAATTCATTCCAATCAGTAGAATTTCTATAGTCCGTTTGGGGCCCACTATATCTACAAAACATTATTTTCCAGAAATTGCGGAATACATAAATGGATAACAGTAGGATGACACTAATGCAGATGCGAACTGATCCCAACCTCTAGTCTTCACCTGAGTCATACTCCCGTTAACTTAACGGGGTATTCTTCTAATCCTGAAAAATAGTTACAAATTTTGGGTGAGTTTTGCGAACTCAGTGAGTGACCATCATCGATGGCTCACCCATATCATCACACACATACAGATCACATAATTTGCAGTGTCCCATTTTAAATCAAATTGAGCATATACATTTAATCAGTTATGCCACATTATACACAGAAATCCCATTGCAAACCTCATTTAAACAATAAGAATGCACATCCTAGTAAGCATAAACAGTAAGCATACACAGTCCGAAAATCATAATCAGTCACAGTATCACATACACGTGAGCAGCCATGTCACATATCACAGTCAGAAATCATTCAGATCATTCATATCATATTCCATTTCATTAGCACCCATGCCGGATCTCAAATCAGTTATTGCCCATATGTATATATATATTCAGTCATTTATGTTATGCAAATGCAGTGTGCATGTGACTCTCTTTTCGATTGTTACGTTGTTGTGACCGAGTGCCTATAGTGTCCCATGTGGGGCTCATTACGCGTTGAGCCAAAGGCTCTGATTCATGTTCAGTCTGTAGGGGTAGGAGAGCCTTCTAGGTATGCACTACATCCTTTTTTCATTCGTTGAGCTGTAGGGGTAGAAGAGCCCTCTGGGTATGCACTACATCCCTTTTTCGCTCGTTTTTGTAACACTCATCGGTGGCTACTCCGGTCACAACTGCCATTATATTGAACTTATGCCATGGAATGCATCACTCATAATTTCTTATTTCAGCCAGTCATTTTCTTCTATCCCATATATAAATCCCCATTTATAACACATCATCAATCGAATTCTGTATCATACACGACCTCTCACCGGACTTGAGTCTGGCACGCCCATTTAACATGGTACAATTCCCTTGATATGCAATAACACTTTCCATGATTGATTACATCATACCGGCACTGAAGACACATAATTCACCCAATTCACATTCAATAGCACTTCAATATTGCAATTCAATGATCACAGTCATCGGACCTCCTGTCCGGCTCCCATCATACACAAACACATGCAATTAGATTTCAGTAACTCAATTATCAAAATAAAACAGAGCAATCAATGCAAAGAGACTATCTCGGTCTAATCACAGTATGCTCCAAGTTAGCTCTTGCTTCTGTTGCGCGTTCTAGCACGCCTCTCTACTGCTGTGTACTTCATTGTCGACCGGTCGGCATAAAGCCTTAGTCCTCATGCACCTCACGCACTTCATTTTACAGAGGTTTTGGTCCGTTTCCCCTTGAGGCCAAGGGAACAGAAAACAACTTAGTTACCGTATATAAGCTTCAGTGAGCTTCCGTGATAGTTTCGATGAAAAACTCTGTGTTGAAAGAGACTTCTAGCCAAAGAAATAATGCCAGCGTAAAACTTATCTTTTAAAGTTCGTAAAGACTCAACTTTGAAGTTGAGACACCTGTCTATTTTGTAGCCATCTGTCCCCTTCCAGATTTTTCCATAACGCAATATTTCACGTGTTCTGTCTGGCCCTGATATTTTTAACACAATCTTCTGGAAATATGTTTCCCTATATGTATGTGTCTAACGACACCACAATCGTTTCATTCCGTTCGGAAATAATACGTTCGGCTCTTACTAATCCGAGACCGGACATTAAACTCAACTCCAATTCAGAAATCGACAGCCCTAGAGGTTAAATTGCCGATCAGCTCCATTATAACCCCATGTCTCTAATTTCATTTACAACAAGGATCAGATCGATCGGAGCTCTATAGCTCAAGATATCTCCAAAACACTAATCACTAAAGCATAGTCAGACGGTTTCAACCGGTCTGCTCACTATTACAAATCAACCTTTCTCAATTTAATATTACAATCGATCGATATTCGACTCTTGATCAATCACTCTCTCAATCACTCTCGTTTTCAATTAACCCAGTCGTTATTCAGTTATGAATCCAACACTTTGAAAATTAGGTCGGTCGGGGGCAAACAGTAAAGGGAGGTCGGTCTGCCCTCGCTCAGTCAATCGGTCAGTATTTATTCGATCAATCGGCCAGTGTTTACTCGATCGATCGGCTCGTAAAACAAAAGTCAATCAGTCAATCCGAGGTCGATCGATCCGCCAGAGGTCGATCGGCCAATCAGAACACTAAGCCAGACCATCATCCAACTCCCCACTTCCGTAACTTTGGACCCAGAACTCTCATTTAACACAAGTGGGACCAATGGCAAGGTACATGACTGATCTCGAAAGGGATCAAAAAATCCCCTCAAGGTGGCTGGTCGATCAGCTCACCTACACAGTAACTGAACTTCTAGACCTCATAACTTTTCACTCTCATATCCAATTATTCCATACTTTAACGCTAACACGACGCTCATCGATCGGAACTAATGTCGCTCGACAACATCACTTTTCTATCGATCGAGCTGATGTTACTCGACACATTACTTTGCAGTCGATCGGGCTAATGAACCACCACCGATTCTTCCTTTTTATATATCAACACCAATATACAGACATTGTCATATGCTGAAAGTTCGGTCAGTCCTAACCCGTAATATGGGGTAGGGATGTTACACAGAGGAACCTCTACTAGAGACAGTCGATGTAGGAAAGTTTTGTTGCCTTCCCCTAGTCACAGATCTCTGAGCAACTTTCGGTGCAGAGGAAGTACCTTCCCGACTTCGTTTCCCCGAAGACTGGCCTCCTCTATTAAAGCCTCTTCTCTGACTTCTTTCTTTCCTGATCGTCTCTTGTCTTTCTACTTTTATTGCAGCTTGTACCAACTGATGGTAAGTAACTTGTTGTAACAGAGTAAACGCTGCCAGATGCTCCTTCATCGAATCATGCAATCCCTCCTCGAATTGATGGCATCGGAACTCTTCAATCAGCACAGATTTAGGGGCATACTTACTGAGCCGATTAAATTCTCGATCGTACTCAGCAACTGATAAACTCCTCTACTTTAGATTCAGAAATTGCTCCCACTTATCCTTTCTGTATGCTTCCGCCACATACTTAGTTTTAAATTCTTGGGCAAAGAATTCCCAAGTCAGAGGCACCGGTAGCTGAGGACTCCTGAGAATAAACTTCCACCATTCATAAGCTGCTCCCTGTAGAAGGGAGACAACACAGTTCACCATCTGATCTGCCGGACAACTAATCTCATCCAGTACCCTCTTCACCTTCTCAATCCAAAACTCGGCTCCTTCAGATTCCTCCAGAGATGTCCCAAAAAATTCTTCTGCCCCATACTTCCTCAGTTGATCAATCGGAGCCTTAAGTGTTGTCATTCAATACAGCAAGGTCATCATATCCTCGGACAGCTTAATCAAAGCTTCTCCCTGAGCTGAAGGAGGAGGTGGAACCTTAGCTTCACCTCGATTGACCCTTGACGGTCCATGTATTTCTGAACGAGTTTGCTCCAGCTGATTACTCTTAGCAACTTCGTCAACAAATTCGTGAGATCCTTCCATCGTAATTTCTAGAGACAAAACATGGGACACTGCATTAGGCCAAAACACAACTTAGACACTCAACGAAAAACAATTGGCAAGCATTGGTTAAACCAGAACCGCCTAAACTTGCTTTAATACCAAAAGATGTAACACCCAAATACCCCCTGGGAGGATACATGGATGCCACCCAAGACAGGACAAACAAAACCAAACATCACACTTACATTATTAGAATCTCAAACACACATATAATACATATCATAAATTTCAGAAACTAAATCCAAAGAATATGTACATGCCCAAACAACGAAACAAAATACATTTTGTTGAACGGTACAAAACTCAGACTCCTTTGGCCAATGCAGTTGACTTGTCCCAGTCTACCCTTCGTTCCGAACCTACACGGGGCAAATCCACCGTGCTAAGCATATAGCTTAGTGAGTAATAACTAATCTATATTAATTGATTACTTTACCAATAAAACAGAAATAATGCTTTTCAGAACAGATTTGTATAATTAACAGAACTGCTTAACACAGGAGGTTATAAGTCCTTCAGAATCAGAACATAATTTAGCTCATGTCAGAATCAAACAGATATCGGAATACAGAACAAATCAAACTATAAATCCATGAACAGAAGTGGGTAAGGGGACTTATACAGGAGATACCATAATTAGTATCAGCAGGAGAGACATATGTCTATTTTATAATTGTTCTATTACCAATGGAAATGTGGTTCCGTCGGTATTCAAGATGTTTATTTTTCCCGCTAGCCATTGTCGCCTGCTTTTACGATAGTCTTTACTATTCCATCACTATATTCCGTCGGGAAACTCACGCGGATATTTTCCCTCCCAGTTTACCGACAAATATTTTGCCTTTCGCAAAAAAAAAATTTCCGACAAATTTACTGATAGAGAATCAATTTTCATTGCTATTTTACTACGGAATGTTTTTCGCCAGTAATTTTCCGTCGGTAATGTGTTATTTTCTTAGAGTGAAAGTCATCTTAGTATAACAGACCAAAACAACATCATTTTAGTCCTAAGTTTCCTAAACCTACAAACCAAAATGATTTCAATTGGGGCAATTAAACTAAGATAACATTGTCTTCGATAAGAGAGTTTGGATCGAACTTTAAGCCTCTAGACTCGAGCTGGACATTAATCTTAGTCAACTCAAACTTGATCGGTTGGCTTTGAGTTGGACCAGACTAGACCAAAAATGCCATGTCTAATATCAATACAGTTATGCTTTTAGTGTTGATTGAAATTAATTAATTAATTTTGTGTTAATATCGTGTATAGTATTTATTAATAAATACAATAATAAACTTATTATATTTTATTAGAGAGTGTCAAAAGTTTGTGAAATTTTATTTTGAGCAAATATTAAAATTAAATTAATAAAAAATGATACAAAACTATTTTGATTATATTTACAAGTTATGAATATAAGAAAAATTATAAATTATAAAGTGGGTTACACAAAGTTTTTATTGAATGTTAAAATAAAAATAAAACTAGGTATCATAGTTTGGTGGGCGGCAGAGGCAGAGATAGTCAGTTACAAGTTTAATATTCAAGAATAATAACAATATTAAGTAAAGTATTAAGGCTTGATGGGTGTCAAAGTTAATCTAGTACAAGCTAATTAATATTTTTTAAGAAAGAAAATAATACTAAAATACCAAAGATTTAAGATAGAAAACTCACATTTATTATTTTCAAATATGATGAAGCATTCATTTGATTTGTAATAATAAGATGAATTGAAGAAGAGGGCTTTAGGGCTTTACAATAAAGTTTTATATGATTTTTATGAGGACTATTAATAAGACTTTGATAGGAAAAGAAAGGAATAGGCTTTAGTATGGTAGTAGATGTAAGGGAGGATGGAGGAAATGAGAAGGAAGGGAGAGAAGAAGTAGATCCTTGGAGCAATATTTTGATCATTTTTAAATAAAACTTCTTTTACAATTTGCGATCAATACGAACTTTTTATTTAATAATTCTCCTTAAAACTTTGTAATACACGGAATAATAGATAATATATCTCTTTTAGTAGTAGAACACTTACTTTGAGCAGGATTCTAATGTCCTGAAGTATATTGTACTTTATTATCAATAATTTGCTTTAGTATTCCTCTTCTTAAGCACCAATTTCTGCTATTTCATAAGCAATTGGGTTGATTAGGTGTACCATAGGAATTTCTTTTATTTGGGTTTTAATTTTTTATTTATGTCAATATTGTTGTTCTATTTAGAGACTAGGATTCTTCTTTCGTTGATTATATAATAGAGGTCTACACAATTTGTTAAGGTTTGAGTAGAAATCCATTACATATTAGAAACCTTTGAAAATTATTTTTATCGAATTTGTTATTAAGAATTTTAAAAAAGGAGAGCTTTAGAGCGATTGATAAATATTTCACAAAATGGAGAGTGTTGTACATGTACATGGATACGTTGTATTAAAAAAAAAAAATATATATATATATATTTCAAACCAATTGAAACAAAGATATGTATTTTCTGATAATTTACAAACTCATAATAATTTCCTTATATAGAAAATAAGGACGAGTGAGAGTGACTAACTATTTAATGGAGAGGTGCTATTCTTGAGGAAACTTTCTTTAATGATTTGCCTGGTATCCACAAGCTTCCTCTTCTCAAGTCTATCCTCACACTTTCTCTCCTCCTATCTCTCTTTTTCTCAAGTTTGAATCTCATAGCTCCAAAAGGTTATGGATTTCTTTTTCCCTTTTGGCATCCTCTTCTTCACATTTTCAGTTCTGACACATGCATGATTCTGCATCCTTCTATCTTCCCTTAATTTATAGCACTCAAATTCCTTTACAGTTGAGAGAATGGATAACCTTAAAGGTGCTTTAACAGTTTTCGGGAAAGTATCAGGACCATTCACCAAAGAGACCTTAATTTGCCATTACTTCCAACCAGTTAGGCCTACTCGCGGAATTTTTCATGGGGAAGATCCTTTTAATTACGCCTTCTGCGTTGTGGTTTTCCAGGTTGTTATAATATTCTTTACCTCTAGAATCATTTACGCTCTCATAAGACCTTTACGACAAAGCAGAATTGCAGCACAAGTTTTGGTAAGCTCGGTTAACTTTAATCTTCTTTCTATAAACATTTTGCTGATAAGGTTTACTTGTTGTCATATTGATTTGATGTGTCGTTGCTTTATCTCCACATTCGGTAAACAACTTTATGTTCATTCAGAGATGTAAATGAAGAGAATACACAAGTAACCAAAGTTATAATTTTGGGCTGGGTAGCAAAAAGGATTTCTTCCTTCTTGTGCATCTCTTCGACCATGCATGTTCACCAAGTAACACTTTTACTAGGGACATAAGCTTTATTAGGCACCAATATATGAAAGAAACACTTGAAATTGGAATGCTAAAAGACGACAGGAGTCCTATACTGAAGACTTGAGCATGATCATACACGACATGTCTGCATTGAGCGGTAAAAGCACAAGTCCCTGAGAGTACCTACAATGTTAGCTCTATTTTAAACTCTGTTCAGTACTTCAAGGCTGCCCTTTTCTTTTCTTGGTAAAACTAACTGAGTTGTTAAGTTGAACTAGAAATGATAGAATTGACTAGTTTATCTATGAATGCCACATGACGTGTATCCTCTATCTACTGATGATAGTGATTATTTATTTGAAGCAGGCGGGAATCTTTTTAGGTCCTTCCTTTCTAATGCACTATTGGCCATTTACGTGGAAGGTATTTCCACCAGAAGGGAGAGTACTTCTTCACATATTTGCGTATATTAGTGCGATGTTTCATTTCTTCTCGCTTACACTAAGGATGGATACTGGTGTCATAAGGAAGGCAGGGAATAGCGCAGCAACAATAGGCATAATTGGAGCGTTATTGCCATTTGCGTTTGGGATGTTGACAGTTAAAGTCATGCACGTAGCTACTTGGGACTCATCACTAGCAAATGCCATTGCTTATGTTGTTGCAATCAATTCTATGACTTCATCACCTGTTGTTACCAGCCTACTTACTGATTTGAAGCTTCTGAATTCGGAGCTTGGTCGTTTGGCTACCAAGATATCTGTGACTGCGGATGTAATCCTCTTTTTCGTGTTCCAAGCGGCCACTACAGTAGATGTCGTGAAGCATCAGTACTACTGGATAGGAGTTCAGTATTGCTTATGTACTGCTACTTTTCTGCTTACTGTGACGTATATCTTTCGACCATTTATTTTATGGCTCACCAGGTACAGTAGACTGGGTGAACCAATGCGAGACATGCATTTCCTTGTTCTACTTTTGATGGTTTTAATCAGCGGACTCTGCTCTGAGGTTCTAGGCCAACATTATATTTTTGGCCCTATAGTCTTAGGATTGGTTCTACCAGATGGACCACCACTTGGGACAGAGTTTGAGCAGAGGCTTGATACCTTAAACACAGGGTTGCTACTTCCTACATTCTGCGCCCTTGGCGGCTTGAACGCTAACATGTTTAAGGTGGACGATGAAAAATGTCGAGTTATCATTGAACTCGTCATTATCGTTACCTACGTGGGGAAATTCACAGGAATTATCATGCCAGCCATTTATTTTGGAGTGCCTTTCTCGGATGCTCTTTGTCTCGCTCTCATCATGTGTTGCAAAGGCATTACTGAGATTTCTATCTGCATTGGTTGGATGGATGCTAAGGTATTTCAATCAAGCTCCACTAAGCTTTTCACTTTTTTCCTAAATAAATTTATTTTACTTAAAAAATCTAGATGATTCATCTGATATACCTAATCTTATTCTTGGATACAGATATTGGATATACAATCCTTCAACCTCTTGTTAATTTCAATGTTAATAGTAACTGGAGCATGCAGACCTCTAGTTTATTACCTGTATGATCCATCCATGAGGTATATGACAGAAAGTAGAAGGACAATTAGGGACTCCAAACACAACATCCAGCTCCGCTTGCTGGTGTGTATCCACAATTCAGAATATGTGCCTACATTCATTAACCTCTTGAAATCCTGCAAACTCAACACATATAGTCCTATAACTATCTACGTCTTGCATCTCATGAAGCTCACTGGGCGAGCCTCAGCATTACTATTGCCTTATCACAAGTTTGAGAAATTCAAGTCAGTAGGATATCATGCAGCTCATAGCGTGAATGCCTTCAACCACTTTGAGCAGCACCATGAAGGGAGTGTTATAGTGCAGCATTTCATTGCCATAGCACCGTATAAAAGTATGCACGGTGACATATGCACCGTTGCAGTGGATAATAGGACGACGATTGTGCTTCTACCCTTTCACAAGCAGTGGACCATTGATGGAAGAGTAGGGTCCGTCACTCCAGCTATCAGGAATATCAACCATTATGTCATGCAAATGGCTCCTTGCTCTGTTGGACTCCTTATCGACCGAGGAGTCTCACGGAGCAGATCATTCCAAAGAATCGGGGTGCTCTTCTTTGGTAGTGATGATGACAGTGAGGCACTTGCCTTCAGCCGACGCATGGTTGAGCATCCCCATGTCAACCTCAAAATAATATTGTTCAAAGATTGTAGTTATGATCCTGAAGTTGAAAACAATGCCAAGTGTATGTTCAGTGATTTGAGCCCTTCAAACACCAAAGGGAAACTTCAGTTTGAAGACGTCACAGTGACAGATGGAGAAGGTACAACACAAGTAATTCGATCCCTGAAAGATGATTTTGATTTAGTTATAGTGGGGAGGCACCATGATCCCAATTCTCCACTTACTTCAGGCTTGACAGATTGGAGTGAGTGTCCTGAGCTTGGTGTAATTGGGGACATGTTGTCCTCTTCTGATTTTCATTTTTCAGTTTTGGTAATGACTCAACGTCCACTAGAAGAAGAGGTTCTCAAACCGCTCAAAAGGAGTGGTTCTAGACTTTCAAGGGCGTTTTCTGGTATCTCTTATGCGAGTGAAGATTTTAAACCATTTGATATTTAGATCTGCCTGTACATTAAAGATTAGCCAAAGAAATTCTGCAGTTACTGGTTTTAGGATACAATTACAGAAACAAATCAATGAATATGGTCCAACAAGAAATCATCCATGCAGGGAATGTCAGATTAAATTTAGAATCATAAGAACAAAGCCATGAGTAGGTGCAGAACTCGATGAAATTAAACATTGGGTTCCAGTTTGTACATGCCTCCTGGAATATGAGTCTATCTAAGGATATCCAGACAGCCAAAATATGACAGTTTGGACTCGTACCTTACCATTCAGTAAACGCAAACAAGTACTTATCCTCAAACTTATTCTGCCACAAATTTGCAGCCTCTGATTCACAGGAAAAGAGACGAACTTTATCTTCAAGAAAGCTTTTTGTGGGGGGGATGACGAGTTAGTCCAACTTTGGTAGACTCGCTGACTTTGACTGTACCAACTTATTTTGCAAAGCATCCGAACAATCACAGATCTTTCTTCTCTTCTCATATACTCCTCTTACAAACTTTTCAGTTTTATATATTTTAAAATATTTTTGTAATTTAAAATATTTAAGAAAAATTAATTATTAAAATCATATTAAAAATAATTATAAGGACTCTAACGTTTAGTTAATAAATAAGCACTAATTTAATAAGAAATTATTTTTAATATCATAAAACTATTTTTAATAATATTAAATAATTAAACTAATACTTAAAATAAATAAAATATAAAAATAATATCTTTCACATTTTTTAATTGAACATTTTTAATTAGGCTGCCAAATGTAGACAAAATGGCACATTTTTTATTTGCCTTTTTCGTTGTTTTTTTCCTTATATAATAATATTAAAAAGATATAAAATATTTCAAATTACTTAAAATTATTTTAATATTAAGTCCATCGAAGCCCATCTCTTCTCATTTTATTTAGTTGAAAAAACATGGATCTAAGTCAATGAGCCGATGATTGTCATCCCTAGCATTATAAAGTAAACAAATTTTATGCTAATCATCAATTATAATTTCTATGTTATACAGTAAATGACATAATCATAATAATGATAATAAAAATTATTATTATTATTTCTAGCACTTAATTAATTTTGTTAACTATTCTTAATGCTTTTGAAGCGATAAGAAATACTCCCTCTTATTTAAAATAAGTGTCGTTTTAGAGAGATTTTAATTATTCAAAATAAGTATCGTTTGTGACTTTTTATGCATATTTATGATTTTACTTCCAAAATTACCCTTTAATTTCTCTCACATCTTAATTACACA
>JANZLH020000137.1:12072-23255 GCA_026770325.2 Erythroxylum fimbriatum
AAGGTAAAAAGGAAGCAAGTAAGAGATGAGAGAGCTAGGTTTAGTGTTGGTGGAGATTGGCAACAAAATGACATAAAGAAGGAGAGGGCTAAACCCACGAAGAGAAGGGAGAGAGCAAGACCTAAAACACTAAATGGTCTTCCAAATTAGAGCATCGTGAGATACAGGCAAATGGTCTTTGAAAATTTAAACAAATGGTGGGCTTTAAGACACGGCTTGGCAAGTGACACTTGTCACTTGCCACATGTTCAATTTCCATGAAGTCAACTTGTTTCACTTATTAAACTAATTCATTCAAATCCAATTTCTATTCTAATTATCCCCCAATTAATGACACTTGTCAATAATTCCTAAAGTCATTTATCAAAATTTTTACTACCAGTTAACAATTGTCTTACCACTTGGCATTTTTCATAGTCCAGAAATTACACCCAAAATTTCAGAAATGTTTTCCTAGAATTCTCCAAAAAGTCTAAATCAACAATTACACTCTCCAAATCAATTTTCAATACAAACTAATCACAATTATTAATAACAATCACATTTATTAACAATTATACTCGTAATGTCAATGAATGCATGTACAATTATTTTTATGCGCACAAATTTCAATATTTACACGTATGTGTATAACACATTATGCATGAGCATGCAAATGCAAATGCTTTGCGAAGCTCTCATTGATCGCTTAGATCTTTAACCTCCCCGCAGGTAATGGGATGTTACACTTCTAAAGCTAGATTGTAGCCAAAGGCTATACTCAAAAAGAGGGTATTGACTATGAGGAGATTTTTTCTCCAGTTGCCATGCTTAAGCCCATCAGAATTCTTTTGGCCATAACAGCTTATTTCGATTATGAAATATGGCATATGGACGTCAAGATCACATTTCTTAATGGGGATCTTAAGGAGACCATTTATATGGCCCAACCACAAGGATTCGTTGAGCAAAGTAATGAGCATAAGGTATGCAAATTATAGAGGTCCATTTTTGGACTTAAGCAAGCATCTAGGTTTGGGAACATTAGGTTTGATAAGTCTATCAAAACCTATGGGTTCATTTAAAACCTATATAAACCTTGTGTCTATAAAAGGATACAAGAAGCCAAGGTTATTTTCCTAATTTTATATGTCGACACCATTCTACTCATTGGGAATGATGTAGAAATGTTATCTATAGTCAAAGGATGACTAAACGAACAGTTCTCAATGAAGGATTTAGGAGAGGCTAACTATGTTCTAAAGATCAAACTTATAAGGGATCGTAAGAACAAACAGATAGCCTTGTCTCAATTAACCTACACTGAGAACATGCTCAATAAGTTTGTTATGTAGGATTTCATGAGGGGTTTCACACTTACTAGACATGGGAGCAAGCACCTAAGACCCAAGAGGAGGTTGAATGCATACATAACATTCCATATGCTTCGGCAGTTGGAATTTTAATGTATGATATACTTTTCACTAGACTAGATATCCTTTACACAGTGGGACTGGTAAGTAGATTCCAGTCCAATCTAGGAATGGAGCATTGGACTGCGGTTAAGTACATACTTAAGTATCTTCAGAGGATGAAGAACTTAATGCTTGTTTACTTTGGAAGTAACCTTAGTCTAACAGGATATACAGATTCCAATTTCTAATTAGATGTTAATTTAAGGAAATCAACTTCTGGTTCTATATTTATTTTAAGAGATGGAGTCGTAGTTTAGAGGAGTGTCAAGAAATCTTGTGTTGCTAATTCGACTATGGAGGTTGAGGATGTTGCTGCTTATGAAGCAATAAAAGAAGCAGTCTAGTTTCGCAATTTCCTAAATGATTTGGAGGTAGTTCCTGCTGTTGGACCCCGAATTTTTTTTATTATTATTGATTTATTTGTTTCATTATTTTAGATTTTAGCCCATTATTTTAGGGAGCCTAAGTAGAAATTAAAATTTAGAATGGAGTGCTAGAATGAAATTAGTGTATCATTAAGGTTTTAGATTTAAATAGACTTAAGGAGATAAAGGAAATAAGGGCAAAATTGAGAGAACAAAACAAGTAAGGAGTATTTTTGGAAGATTAGATTAGAAAGTAGTCTTGAATTTAAAAGAAGAAGAAAGAAGTGTCGTGAGAAGCAAAAGAGAGAAGGAAAAACGTAAAGAAGAGAAGAAAAGAAGGAAAATCGTAGGAAGCTTGGAAGGAAGAAGAAAAAAGAAGAAAAAGAAGAGGAAATCAACTTGTTAGAGGTAAGTCTTCATCTTTCTTCTTGCTAGGGTAAAAAAGGGATTAAATAGAGACTAGGGTTATGTTGGGAATGAAAGAAGGAAGAAGGTGATTTAAGAAACCCATTTGATTTTTAGGCTTTCTGAACTAGGTTTTGGATTTTCTAACCTAGATGAACTATGGGTAGGTTATGTTTAAGCTTAATTTGTATTTATTGCATTTTTGTGATTATTAAAGTTTATGAATTTTATTAGAATATTGTTTTGAATGGAACCTTGGTTGTTTTAGGAAACTAAGAGTATCCTACCTAAGAGCAAGAGAGAAGACAACCTTGAGTTGGATTTTTGCAAGCAAATTAAATAAGTAATTTATTTATAGCTATTGTGTGATTAGGTAAATTCTTGCCTATGTATGTGTATGTTGATTTCTTGAATTTGATTTGCTTGAAATTGAATTGTTGTGACTTGATTGGAAATGCATTGTGATTATGTTATACCTTGGAAAAGGTTATAACATTTTGAATTAAATGAAAAGAAGGAAAAAAGCATGAAATTATGAGCATATGATAAAATGAATATGTGTTTTTGTTTGGGCATGAGAGAAACCATTTCGTTCGTCACGTGTACGTAGACAAAAGCCTTCTCCCGGTTACCCGCTTGTGACATATGAGCTCCGAAAATGGACTCATTTTGTTCATAGTGTAAACTTCAGTTTTTCCATTTTGTACCCATGGGACCCCTTGAGCCATTTGTTTGTGCATTGCATTTGTTTTGTTAAGCATGATAAATGATTGAGTGTTATGCATGAATGGTTGAGTAATTGTATGAGATGCTTATGTGATAACATGTTTAACTTTGAGACTTTGAACTAGAATTGTTGAATTGATCGTATTGCTATATTATACATATATATACATATGCTTGAATTTGTAATTAATTGTCAATGGCTATAAATATAGTAGCCACTGAGCTGTGCAGCTCACCCTACTATTCCCTCCTTAGGTGCAAAACGAGACGGTTAGCAATCCTTGCAAGGCATTCAGAAACTTCAAGATAGTTAGAGACTTTTATACTAAGTTAGTTCGATCACTTTTGGATAATTTTATAAGCATATCAAACATTAAGCATCAATTTGTATTTGTATTAAGCTATTGATGTGTATGTTGATATGTAATTAAAGCTAGGCTCAAACTTTGTTTGTATTCATTAATGAAATATGATTGCTTTTTGCTTTTGACCTTCCAAGTATACATTACACTTTTTCAAGTCTTTCATGGGGGTAAAAGTTGTGTATTGACTTCGGGGGAAAAATTGTACTAATCTAGGTTGAATTAGACAAAGTTGCCTTCTTGGAAGTTGTAGATTATCTTTCTAGCTTTCCAACGCTATATAGTATGACATTTTTGGACATTGAAGTTAAGAGATATGATCATTATAAGTAGTGATGCTGCATAGAATGTATATATAGAACATCTATAATAAGGATGAGAATTTGTTGTACGTGATGAGTCATTTGAGTTGAGATTTGGGAGTTTAATACAACCAAATTGGTAACTGAATGTTTAATGGGTGATATCGCATTAGAAGAAACAAATTTGAGAAGATTATGAGTGAAAGTGATGTTAGAATGGATGTAAGAACCATTGGAGATGCTTTGGAGAGTGTAGTTAGTGATTTAGATCTTTTGGTAATGTGAGGAAGACCCCGTAGAAACCCCTTCGTCTGAGACTGAATCCCTTCGTCTGATCCATCCACACCTTTGGAAATTCGAGACAAAATCTCTCTTTAAGGTCTTCACAAAAGTTGTAGATCTCGAAGTCCTCTTCGAAACTATCCAAAGACGACCTTAATTCGATATTTCTAGTGGAGTTATGCTAATTTTCCCGAAATAGGTACAATGTGATTGAGGGCAAAATCATGTTTGATTCTTTTGGCCATAACTTCTCCATGCATCCTCCAAATGACTTGGTTTTTGAAGCAATAGTTTCCTAACACATTCTTTTATCTCCCCATAAAAATTTATAGCTTTTGGTATTGATTTGAAAAAGATTTATTGAATCAAAGTAATGATATGAGTTGAAGAAATAAGTTTGCTAACGTCTTATGACTCCAAATGTTAGGCTCCGGAAGTGGGGTCTAGCAGATAGTGGGTCTCAAGTCTAGGAAGTACATTGCTTTTATCAACACACCTTAAGGAAAATACATTTTATCCTCAAACATTCATCCTAAGATATTGTTATTTCCCATTTTCATTCTTATGGAGTTACTTAAAAAGTTATTGGGTTTATGGTAATTTAGAATAGAAAGAATAAGCTTATGTTTGGTGACTAGTATGACCTAATTATATGTGGTTTGCCTACTATTAATTATTCTCAATTGTTTTTTCATAGGGTTATTTTAACTTGCTTTGATTTGATTTGATCATAATTGTATGTGGAGTATCTCATCTACATGTCCTATGTTGTTCTTATTTGTTAAGCATGAAAGTTAGTTTTGATGTATTCTTGTTGCTGTGATTATCGAAGCGTAAACATTTTTATTTATTAACAAGATCAAGGGTCTTGTAACTATAAGATTGAGGTATGTTATAATCTATTGTATTGTTGTTTGAATGAAAATCTGAGATTAAAGTCTTTACTACCCAATAACAAATGAACAAGTTACTATATTTTGTAGTAAGTTTACTAGTATATGTTTGGGTTGTTGATGTGAATTTAATATTTCTATCGTATAAATCACAATGTTAAGGTTATGACATCTATGCTTGTTTTACAAATTCTAAGAAGAAAGCACAAAATGAATTAAGCTTATCAATATCTACCCAAAAATATATGATTGACTGGGGTGATGGTGAGTTGAAGCTATCTTATTTAGAATAGCTATCTTGATTTTGTATTTTTTTATATGGATAGGCTGCGTAAAAATCAACCACTTAAGTGGAAGAATATGAGTATATGACAATAAACAATAGCTTAGGACGATGCACGTATTAATTAGGCATTGAAGGTTCATAAGGGATGACCTCATTAGTATGAAAAATTGAAGGTGAGGTTGTTTTGTTGCTATCTTTGGGGAGCATTTGAAAATTTTATATTAAGTCTTGAATAAGCTATATTAATTATTTTACTAATCTTAGACACAGAGGCTAAATTATACTCCCTCCGATTCGTAATAAGTGTCTTTTTAGAAGAATTTTAATTATTCAAAATAAGTATCGTTTGTGACTTTTTATGCATATTTATAATTTTACTTCCAAAATTACCCTTTAATTTCTCTCACATCTTAATTACACAGATTACACATATTATATTTTCAAGACACTTTAACATATAATTAATAAGAATATATCATAAATTTCATTAATTTCATTAATTTTTTTAATAAAAAATGGATAGGAGGGAATATATAATTAGAACTTTGCACATATTTAAGAAGGTGCGAACCATCTCTATATCGTTCCCTTTATGATCAAAAGTAATAAAGAGAGGACGAGAATGTCTGTAATTTTCTACGGTAATGGAAGAACAGTAAAAAAGACAAGAGCTTGTGAAAAATTTGTAGACATCAAAACCCCGTATGATCCTCCTGTCCGTTTAGTTTCTCCATGCCTCAAGACCCTTCAAACATATCTAACGCATGGCTTTTCATTGTTCAACAAATCCATTAACTATCTTGTCTGTCTCTTCATCCCTCTGTGATCTTATAGGATAATCACAGAACTTGTTGTTCCCTGGAAAAGACTGAAGACATCATGAATAATACAGCCACCACACAATTTCGTATATGGTGGGTGTGCCAATCGCCGAAACATGCAAGATCAAGAGGCTATTTCTATGGACATGCTCCTTTAACCTATCCAACTTCTACCCTTTTGGCTCAACTTATCGTTGCTGCTTTGCTTAGTCTTTTGGTTCAATTCATTCTTACTCCACTTGGTCAAAGTGCTTTCACTTCCATGATGCTTGTAAGCTTTTTCTCTCATATATTTATTTTCCTTTTTGGCCTTTCAAAATATGCATTAATTTCTTTTTTGTTAAGTTCAAATAAGCGATTTTCCCTTTAAAAGCCATCATTTTATTGTTTTGTTAAACAAAAAATTTTGGTCCAGGTTCAAGTTGAATGATTTTCTGATCGTACAGTGAAAAAGAAAGTCGAACCTTGTTTCATAATTGACTTATTGCTTTGCTCACAGGTAGGTTTTGCCCTTGGACCATCTGTCTGGGGTAAGAATAATGAAATTATGGCCAAATTATATCCACAGAAAAGCTACTATGTCAATCAAACTGTTTCCTTGTTCGGGTGTGCTCTGTTTATGTTTGTAGTTGGGTCCAAAATGGACATGGGAATGATAAAAAGGTCAGGAAGAAAAGCAGTGGTTATAGGTATCCTATCATTCACCGTCCCATTGACATTAAACCTACTTGTAGCTAGATTTTTGAGGGCTACCGTGGAAATGGAAACAACTTTTAGCAACTCCTTATACTACATTGCTGTGTGTCAATCTGTGAGTTCCTTCCATGTCATTGCATGTCTCTTAGCAGATTTGAAGCTCCTCAACTCAGAGCTTGGCAGGTTAGCTCTATCTTCGTCCATGATAAGCGGTACTTCCAGTTGGGCTTTAACTGTTGTAGTCCTAACCATAAGACAAGGATCGCTTGGACCCAAAACTACCATTATATGGGAGCTTGGTTCAGCATTATTCCTAGTTATGTTCATAGTCTTTGCATTGAGGCCGGCGATGATATGGATGGTGAGAACAACAACAGAAGGGAAGTCAGTAAGAGAGAACTACATATTCTTCGTATTTGTAATGGTGTTATGTTGCTCACTTGCCAGTGAATTCATTGGACAACATTTCATTTTTGGGCCGGCGGCTTTAGGTATGGCGGTTCCGGAAGGGCCCCCATTAGGGTCCGCTCTCGTGAACAGGCTTGAAGCTGTGGTTGTCTCCGTTCTCTTGCCTAGTTACTTCGTTTTCAGTGTGATTAAAGTTGATGTATTTTCTTTACGGTCCGAGACTGTAGCTGTTCTCAGTGTCATGTGCATGACCAGTTTTCTCGGGAAGCTATTTGCTGCAATGTTGCCTGCACTCTTGTACAAAATGCCTCCTATTGATGCCCTTTCATTTGGCCTCATCATGAGCTCCCAAGGGATTACTGATGTCATGATACTACAGCACATACGAATTCTATTTGTAATTTCCTGAAACTCAGACGCTTAAATACTGCTATGAGATTGTCTTTAAAGAAAGAAAACTTGCTAATGTCTAACAATGTTTATCCTGCAGATTATCGATGAACAAATATACAGTGTCTTGGTTGTAGCAATTATGTTGTTATCAGGTATCTTCACACCAATTATCAAGATGTTGTACCAGCCATCCAAGCAGTTTTTATTATACAAGAAGATGACAATCGAACAAGCTAGCACAAATATGGAGCTCCGTGTACTAGCCTGCATATACCACCAAGATGGTACTCCTTCCATTGTTAGCCTCCTCGAGATCTCCAATCCAACATCTAAGAACCCTATCTGCTGTTATGTTGTCCACCTGATTGAACTCGTCGGAAGGCTATCTCCACTCCTCATGTTTCACAGGCCAGGCAAAATGGATAACACTCATGGAAACTATTCCACTCACATTCTTAAAGCCTTCAGGTCATTTGAGCGAGAAAATATTGGGAGTGTTGTAGCAAACGTTTTCACAGCAATATCACCTTTTGCCACCGCATATGAGGAAGTATGCAGACTTGCCTTAGATAAGAGAACTTCCCTGATAATTGCACCATTTCATAGACAATGGACGCTCAATGGCATAGAGGATTTTCCCAAGCTCAGGGGTGTGAATCGTCAAATCCTCTTAAGGGCTCCTTGTTCAGTCGGAATCTTCATTGATCGGGGGACGTTATGTGGGGCTACGTTAAGAAGCAGTTCCATGTACAACATTGGGATCATTTTCGTTCATGGCAAAGATGATAGAGAAGCATTAGCATATGGTATGAGAATGGCCGAACACCCTAGTGTTAGCGTCTCACTCATCCGTATAAACGATCGAGGTCAGACAGCACTAGGAAGTAAGGCTTCAATTGATCTAGACTTAGACAAGGAAATTATCTCCGAGTTCAAGATCGCAGCAGTGGGCAAAAAGCATCATGTTTACAAAGAGCAGACAGCAAAGGACAGTGTTGAACTGGTTAATCTCGTAAGATCCTTGGAAAATTCGTATGATTTGATTCTGGTTGGAAGGCATCATAGAGCTACTTCTCCAATGTTCGCGGGACTTGATGAATGGAACGAGTTCCCAGAACTTGGGGTACTAGGAGACATGTTGGCGTCATCAGATTCTGGTTGCGAAGTTTCGGTGCTAGTGATGCAGCAACAAGGGTTTGGAGTTGAAGATGGCACTCAAAGTTTGATGCCCCTTAAAGAGGATCTTACAGCCATAGCTGTAGATATACCTCGCAAGTCTAACAAAGTATTCCCTATTTAGTTTTGATTGATCCTTTAGTGTATGAGCTCTCTCTTTTTTTTTAATCAATGTAAATCATCTCCGCTTTATATTTCTTTCCATTTTAGGACAACTGACCTCCGAATTTCTAACAGAAAAGTCAAAATACAATTAAGGTAATATAAATATTCAAGTATTGTTAAATTCGAATACGAAGACACGGTTAAGTCTGCCATAGGTTCTGATCTATTGGAAAATCCCTTAGGATTGCAGATTCTTAATTTTAGGAATCAGTTTAGAGATATTGATTTGATTGCTATCATATAAATTAGATTTATTTTATGCTGATTTATATTAGATGTTATCTATTTTTAAATTTTAGTTAGAGAAAAACTCTATAAATTGACAAATTTTTATTCAATAAAATAACAATGTTCTACGACTAAACCTTTTCTTTCTCTTCTCTTTTACCCATTTATTATGCTTCAGCCCAATAAAAACAACATAGTATCAGAGCCTTTTTTCTTAAGGGATCTGTGAGATGAGTGAAACCAAAACACAAACCTGATTTACAATCCCGAATTACAACAAGAATTACAACCATCTTCAAGCAATAGAGATTGAATCACAACTGTCTCAAGGTGCACCACCAATTTTTGATGGTGAAAACTATCAAGTTTGAGCTGTTCGAATGAAAGCTCATATTGATGCTATAGATGTTTGGGAAGCTGTGGAGGAAGACTATGAAGTGCCTCCATTGCTAACAAATCCTACAATAGCTCAAATCAAGATGCACAAAGAAAGGAAAAATAGGAAGTCTAAAGCCAAAGCCTGCTTGTTTTCTGCTGTTTCAAACATCGTATTAACAAGAATCATGAATCTAGAGTCGGTAAAGGATATCTGGGATTATCTCAAAGAGGAATACCAAGGCAATGAAAGAACAAAGAACATGCAAGCGCTTAACTTGATCAGAGAATTTGAAATGTTGAAGATGAATAAGAATATTCTGACAAGTTGCTCGGCATAGTAAACAAGGTGAGGTTATTAGGTAAGGATTTTTCTGATGAACGAATAGTGCAAAAAGTTCTTGTAACCATACCTGAAAAATATGAATCTAAAATTTCTGCATTAGAAGAAGCTAAGGATCTATCAAGTATGTCTTTTGAAGAATTAGTAAATGCATTACAGGCACAAGAACAAAGGAGGATGATAAGAGAAGAAGAAATCGTTGAAGGTGCTCTGCTAGCAAAAGAAAAAAATTCAGGAGGAGACAAAAATTTCAACAAGGTCAACAACAACAACAGAAATATTGATGATTCATATCCACCATGCCCACATTGCAAAAAAACAAATCACCCACAAAGAAGATGTTGGTGGAGGCCTGATATCAAATGCAGAAAATGTGGACAAATTGGCCAATGGAAAAGATTTGTAAATCACAAAACGAAGAGGCAAAAGCAGTACATCAAGAGGATGAATTATTTTGACATTAAAGCTCTGCAATTCCTAAGGCAAGGAGGAGTTTGTTGGAAAATCCCTTAGGATTGCAGATTCTTGATTTTAGGAATCAGTTTAGAGATATTGATTTCATTGCTATCATATAAATTAGATTTTTTTATGCTGATTTAGATTAGATGTTATCTGATTTTGAATTTTAGTTAGAGAAAAACTCTATAAATTGACAAATTTTTATTCAATAAAATAACAGTGTTCTACGACTAAACCTTTTCTTTCTCTTCTCTTTTACCCACTTATTATGCTTCAGCCCTATAAAAACAACATGATCACCTGTTCACACATTTATTTAATGATAGATACTAATTGCTAGAAAATAAACGTGATAAAACACAATCACAAAGATCATGTCAAACAAGATCTCTTCATATGCATATAAAACAAAGAATCACTTACTTGAATTCTTGTTGTGATTCTACCGGTTAAAGAACTTTTCGTTACCAATTTATTGCAGAAATCTCTTCGTTTCTTCTCTGTCAAGTAACTTACAACATACACATCACGATGTATATCTTCATGTTTTGTTTTATAGCCTCCATATAACTACCTTTTGTAGTTATTTCAAGAGGATTGACTACTATGCCCTTCATGGGTGTATATAAGTCATCATCTCCCTCTCACACATGATGGGTTTAATCTCATGAAAAACAAAACTCTGCAGTGCTCATACTTGTTCAATAACCGGTGTGACCAGCATACGACGAGAGTACATTGCCACATATCTGCTAGGAGTATATGACATCTCGATTAACAAATTGATCCTAAGACTTATATGTCATTGAGCAGACATTGTATGCTGTACCCTAGGTCATATCTCGCATTTGCACTTTTCTTTGATCTCCTTTAGTTTCTTATGTCATGATTGAATTCAAGTTCTCTACTAAAGAGATGATGGCCATCTATGAATACTTTTCATGCTAGTCAATGATCTAAATTAAATGACCTTCCTCTGTTCTCAATTCTCTTTTGAATTAAATTTAATTCGCTTTTCTAGAATTGTTCCATATGATCGCATCT
>JANZLH020000137.1:62933-76877 GCA_026770325.2 Erythroxylum fimbriatum
TTTCTACAAACCCTAAGCCCTATTTCAAGTTCCAGCTACAATCTGCATCAATTATAGCCTATTCTATTCTACTTATCGTTGTTTTTCCTTCCCACACTACGTCAATATATCAGGTGAAAGAAGACAGGAGATGGCTATGAAAAATTTTGCATATTTGGCACAAAAACTTACTTTTTTCTTTTTTAAGTTTCTGATCATTGTGAAAGTTAAGGACCTTAAAACCGAAAGCAGAAACTTATGCATACAGGCAGACTCACAAAAAATGAAAAGGAAATCCAGTAACCAAATGTATAACTTATATCAAACACTTCCTATGATACTCATGTTCTATTTGGATCTCATGGAACAATTGGAAGACTAATCATATTTTTTCCCGGTTCATGAATTTTATCCATGCTCTATGTGATCAAACAAAGTAGTGTTCATGTTATTAAGGTAGCTATTCTTGTTGGGTACAATATTTGATTTTTACCTACTGCATGTTTGTTTGGTGTGAACTTCTCCTAGGTGATTTGTGGCAGTGGAGGGGAGAAATTGTTACAGTTAGCAGAAGGGTTACTTAAGAAGCATGTTGGTTCTCACAGTTTGCACGAGCCTGAGGGTGATTTCTTTTGCCTCTGTTGGTTTGCATTTATGTTGAGATGTTTCCTTTTTAGCTTTCTTATTAGCTTTTGAAACCTTTTTGCAGCTCTTATGGTGTATATATCCATATTGGAACAGCAAGATAGGTATGCCGACGCACTGGAAATTCTCTCAGGAAAATTAGGACCACTTTTGGTGATTGAAGCCGACAAGCTACGCATACAGGTTCTTTCAGAATCTTTTTAGGCTTTTATAGTTATTGAAATGTGAAACACAAACAAACTTCCATAATCATGAATTTCTATCATGTTTTTAAATGCTTCAAACTTATTCTTATTTTATAAAAAATATATTTTAAAGAAGAGAAAATAAACCAGTATATGACTTGAGAAATTTGAGAAGGAATTGAGTTAATTGCATCATATTGTAGGAACAGAAAAAACTTAAATTCCATATTTGATGTTGCAACAATTGTACATAAGAATTTGCTAATGAATCAAAAAACTTTAGAGAATTCATTTGTTACTCCAAGCATAGTGTCAATTGAAGGATTCTCTATTTCAGATAGCTATTGTTTTTGTAATAAATGAATAAAATATTCCTACTCAATCTGCTGGTTGATTTGTGTCCTTTCCTTTCTCAGTTTTGTTCCTTTAACTGTGTTGTTTCCAATAATTAATTACATAAATGTTCATTGATTACTTGCAATTCCTTTAATGTGACATTTTGTGTTTCCTTATCAACTTTTCCTCTTTAACTTTAAGTTGACAGGGGAGACTTTTAGCAAAGTTAGGTGATTATGTCAGCGGAGCCAATATCTATGAGAAGATTTTAGAAATCTGGTAATTCAATCCTGTGACATTTATCAGCATTTTTGGGGCTTAAAACCATGATTTAGCCTTCGGTCAATCAGTCCCTTGCTTCTGTTGAATTCGGAAAGCCATCTGAAATATGTGACGTACTATTGATTTAAACAAAAGCCGCTATATTTTCAATGAAGACACAATCACTTTTCTTTCTTCATATTTTAGTTAATCCTAGTTCATCTTCTGTTTGATAACTTTTTTAGCCATTGTTCTGATTCCATTTGAGATTATGTTTTTGTCATTTTTGGAGCATTAGATGTTGATCTTTTTTCTCCTTTATAATTTTCATTGTCATTGCAAAGGAGTTAAAAGTACTGTAGAGGGTTGAGGAAGTTACATGGTGGGCCTTAGTTAGGTACAGAGAATATCTGTGTATCAAATCATGGGCACGCTGCTTATAAGCTGCATATAATCTTCAAATTTTCTTTCTTAACAATTGAAGAATTTATTTCTCACTACTTGCTTAGCCTGACGGACGCAAGTTTGATTGGTCCATACCATCAGTTGATATCTTGAGCCTGATTCCTTATGCCTATTAAGTTGCATCTTTGTGTTCAGGAATTCCGTATGTGCTGTTTGTTGTCAATTTCCTTTTTCATGTATACTTTTTGGTTGTTAATGCTATTTTGTTCATTTGGCAGCCCTGATGACTGGGAATCTTTCCTACATTATTTAGGATGTTTGATGGAGGATGATAGCAGCTGGAGTAGTGAAGCTGATAAAGACTCAATTCATCTCCCTAACTGCAAAGTCACACATTTGTCAGAAGAAATGGTGCAATATATATGGCTTCTGCAATTTATTTCTATCTTTCTGTTTTGTGTTCTACATATTTTTGGCAAATGTATTTGTTACTTATAAAACCTATCACAATCTTTTGACAGTTTAATTTGACGTGCAGTTTGATTCTCGGATATCAATTGCATCAGCTTTTGTGCAAAAGTTAAAATTGGACACGGAAAGTCGATCTTTGAGGTGCCCTTACTTAGCTACTCTTGAAATTGAAAGGAGAAAGCAGTTATATGGGAAGGACAATCATGATGAGATGATCAGCGCTTTAATGCATTATTTTCTCAAGTATGATAAGACATTCCTTTCTTATACTTGGATTGTTGATGTTCTGTCATTGTAAAACATCTCTAGCTGGTTAGAATTTTGTATTTCGACAATGATTAAAAATTTGAACCATTTGGCCGGCTTAACCATGGAAAACCTTGAACTAGTCAACTTTTCAGTTTGTCTTTTAACTTTCCGGCTCAATTTTCTTAATAACTTTTGTTGCTAAAAACTAGTTAATTTATTAGTTAATCGGTTAGTTATTATAAAATAAAATAAACTAATTAATTTTAATTTAACAATCCTCTTTTTTAATTATAATTTAAATTTTTCGATGGATAAGGACAATCTTATTTCAAAATTTTCAATTTTATTCAATTTTTAGCTGGTTTTATAATGGTCTAATACTGCTTAAACCTTTTAAACCTTAAATCTTTTCTCTTATAGATTTAACTTCCGGTTCAATTTTTAAAATATTGATTCTCGATAATGATTTGCATCATATAGAGGAAGTGTTATTCTTTTCAAATGGTAGTGGCCATATAAAAGAACCAATTAAGTACAATATACTAAATCATGTGAATTCTTCTTCATTTATAATATAGGTTTGGTCACTTAGCCTGCTTCACTTCCGATATTGAGATGTTTCTTCAAGGCTTAAATCCAGATAAAAAAGTGAAGTTTCTAGACAAGTTAATAGAAAGTACAAGCTCTGTTACAACAACACCAACTAAAGTGCTTGGGCAATCAATTTCTGTATTCAAAATACAAGAGTTGATCGGCAATGTATACAAGGTTCCCATTCTTGGTGCGTATCTCCTTTAGAAGATCTCTGCATAAAGCTGTAAAAAAAATACATGCATACGTTAGCATGAATAATGACGCACACTTATGTCTGTCACTAGTTTCTTTGTGGTTTCACACTTGCAGTATATCTTATTTGGGTACAGCCTTCAGATGTTGTAACACTTTGATGCAGCATTCAATGGAACGTTTTGCTCAATAGTGATCCTATTGCTCAGGAATCAGGATGACCATATAGATCTTTACCATATCTAGATTTCTGACTATCTTTGTGTCTTTTGCATTGTTATAATTGTTTGTTTGTAGACGAGTTTTTAATTTGGTTGTCAGTTTCCTATTGAAGTTCTTGTCTTATTTCCCAGAACTAGAACAATCGGCAGTGAAAATGACGGAGATATATTGTAGAAATCTTCCCCTTTCGAAGGACCTTGATCCTCAAGAGAATATGCATGGAGAAGAGTTGCTTTGTATGGTGTGCAATCTACTGGTTCAGGTATTCACTTTTGTGCTTCTAGTATGTTTGTGGTTCAAATTTTATGAAATATTTCACAGGTTTGATGCAATCATTGTTGATAATAAGTGAACTATTTTGAGAATTGCATCAAGGAGCTACATTGAATTCTATATCAATGATGCATTTTGGTTATTTTTTGCTAACTATTTAGGGTGTTTAATTCTGCAACTACACATCACATGTATGCTCGTTGTTTTGTAGCCAGTCCCCGTGTCATATGATTCTTGTGTTAGAATCTTGTTTTTAGTTCACTTTCTATGTTGTCTAAGTAGAGGATGTGTTGTCCTTAAAACACTCCCTCATATTTTGTTGGTGCCCCTTTTTTTCTGTAGTTATTTTATCGAACAAGAAAGCTCGGTTACTTCATGGAGGCAATAATGGTTTTGGAGTTTGGTTTGACTGTCCGTCGGTAGGCATGCTTTTTCCAGTGATACTTTACTATCTTAATGTCAGATTCAGGGTCTTAATAATATTGGAACTAATTCTGGATACATGTTAAATAATTGGCAGATATGTGTGGCAGAATAAGATCTTATTGGTACACTTGTATTCCCACTTGAGTGCCCTTACATTAGCTCACGAATGGTAAGCCAATTAGTTGAGTGCAAATTCACATATTTAATTGATGAACTTATGTTGTTTATTTCATGCTAATTACATCCCCTGTATTTGCCCCTGGAGCCTAGATGTTTATACTCTCAAGCATATTTTTTTGTCTATGCATAAAGCAGCTCGTACAATCTATTTTGTTAGGTACAAGTCTTTGGACGTGAAGAATATTCTGATGGAAACATTGATGCATAACATTTTGCCACAGATGTTGTCATCCCCACTTTGGGTGGATTTAAGTAATCTGCTAAAAGATTATCTCAGGTTTATGGATGACCACTTCAGGGAATCTGCAGATCTTACATTTCTTGCATATCGCCATAGAAATTACTCAAAGGTGTGTGATGTATTTATCTGTTATGCGGGTTTAGTTGGAAGTTGAACTAATTGCTAACTACTTATCCTGATAACTGCTAACTACTCATGCTGATGTTTCTTGAATGTAATCTCAATTCATAGTCTGTGCCCATTCCTTCCATTTTTCATTTTGTTGCCTTCTGCACTTCTAATTTACTGCTTGTCCACCTTAGTATCTTACGAGTTTTGTTGCTATAACTATGATGCTATAATTTCATGTGGGATACATCACTATGTCGCATTCAGAACAAATGTGCTTGGTTATTTGGAAAACATTTCATTATTTTGCACCACAGGTGATTGAGTTTGTTCAATTTAAGGAGCGATTACAGCGATCAAATCATTATTTGATTTCAAAGATCGAGAAATCCATTCTAGAGTTAAAGCAGAAAGCAGATAACATTGAAGAACAAGAGGTGTTTGTTTTTTGCTTCTATCATTTGATGCCTATATTTTGATGTTTTTGATGACAGATCTGATTAGATTGTCTTTTAGGCCGCTCTTGAAAACTTGAAATGTGGGATTCACTTTGTTGAGCTCTCTAATGAAATTGGGTCAAAAAGTTTAACTGTCAATGAGGATTTGCATTCCCGGCCTTGGTGGACCCCAACTCCTGAGAAAAATTATTTGTTAGGTTTGTATCAAATGCACCCTCCTGTCAATTTCAGGTCAAATGATGAATCTTTGATGAGAGAATTTTTAGATATGAAAGTTCTGGGATTGACGTAGGATGTTTTTTTGGGAATTTTTGTGCAGAAATGTGATATATTTACTTTAATTAAGTGTTTTAAAGAGCTCAAATTACGTTCAATGGTTTTGTTAATCTTCATTGCGGGGGGATGACATTTTCTGTCCATTTCTTTTGAACTTTCTCTTTACATTTTTTCTCATTTCCAGGGCCATTTGAGGGCATTTCATATTGTCCCAAAGAGAACTTGGTAAGATGCCTCTTCTTAATTAATATGTTCTCTGTCATATTGGTAATTATATAACCTGTGCCCGCTATATTTTTCTATACTTCTCATTCCTTGTACGTATTCTTTTCCCCAAAACATTAACAGAAAAAGAAATGGGAAGAAAATATTACAGGAGTTGTTGAAAGGAGATCCCTTCTTCCTAGATTGATATATCTATCGATTCAAAGTGCATCTGCATCTGTCAAGGAAAATGTTGAAGTGAATGGTTCTTTATCTGTGCCTAAAATCACCACGGAGCTGAAGTTCTTACTTGATCGCTATGCAAAGATTTTGGGATCTTCTTTTGGAGATGCGGTGGAAGTGGTTAAGGGGATATCTAGTGGGGGAAAATCTGCTGAGGTATACATTGATTTCAATTTGACTTTTTGTAGTTTCTGGATCGTATGTACTTGTTGCTTTTCTTCCCTTAGTATATATTAACATGCGCCTATTAGGGTGGTAATGAGTTTTTAATGTTTCAAAATGAAGAATGTCTCTTGGAACTTTTGAGAGGTGATGATTCAAAATGTTCCGTACTTTCACCTTTCTGACCTGCAATAAGATATTGTAATCCATTTTCATACACTCATTCCCTGGGTCTTATCATATGAACCAAGGCTTTCTGGACTATGATGACTGTTTAATTACCGCTCTTACTCCACTGGAAATCTGACCTTTACACTCATGCCTCCATCTGGTACTTTCTGTAGCAGATAACTAGGCTAACTTTTTGTTTTCTTCATTTCCTTTTCTCTCATAATGCATTTGCACTCCTCCATGATGTGTGCTCTCTTATTAAATGTTACCATATACTGACATTAGATTAACTCTAGTTAAACTAGTTTTCTTGACATTGATACAGGCTTTTGGTTCTGACATTATCGAGTGGATGAATTTTGCTGTATTTTTAAATGCTTGGAATTTGCGCTCATCTGCACCTTCAGAACCAGGTGGGAATCCATGTTGTACTTGGGAAACTGTGAATACCTTATTGGAGAAATGTATTCTAGAGAAGACCAGATCCATGGATTCTCTCATTTCCATGCCGTGGGGTATGTTCCCATTAGTGGTACAATTGGTCACGGAGCCATTGTCGTGGCACGTTCTTGTTATTCAATCATGCATCCGATCTTCTCTTCCATCTGGAAAGAAGAAAAAGAAAGGTGGACCCTCAGAGCAGTCCACTTCACTGCTGCTTAATGCAATTCGTGATTCAGTACAGTCTATATATGGTGTACTCAAAGAGGTTACAAATTGGGTAAGAAAACAACTTAATAGGAAAGAGGATGAGCACTTGGATGTTGTCCTTTCGCCTATCAGAAGAAGGGAACAGGATGAAGGGCCTGGGAAGGTGATCCAGATTTTAGAAAATTTGATCACATCAATTGATGAGGCGGAAATTGGTGATCGCATCTCCCAAGCATTGAAATCTTGGGATATGGTTGATGTTGGGAGAAAGATATTGACCAGCAATTCCACAGTGTTGTATGAGTTTCTTCGTATTTGTGAGTCAAAACTTAAAGCATTGCAGGCGTTGAGGCAGCAGATGACTCAAGTGTGAAGGTCCGTGTTTTTGATGTGGTCAAGTTATTTGTTTCATTTTGGAGCTTGTTGTGGTCTACAGATGCAGCATCACACCCTGCAGTATGTCACTGTTGTCTATTTCCATAGTCATATTTAACCATGAGGTTTTTCTTTGTCCCACTTCGCTCCTGTGAAGCTGAGTGTGAGCTGTAGGTAGCCAGTGTCCTCTGCTGCTTTGAAAGCAGTTCTAGAAGTTTCGTGCTATATTAATATACTCAAATGTTACACACTAGAAAAGGCAGTCGTTGGATATTCTTTGTATTCTTTTAAAGCTTCGTACCATGGAATTTTGTAATGAATCAATCGAGAATCTTCGTGAGAAGGGGTTTTACTTCCTGCTATTTTTGATCCTGTAGAGGTTTGTGGCGCTTAAATTTCACGGAGTCATCTAAATATTCAATGGCATTATATACAGAGTTTTGCTGATTCATCTAATAGTGCGAGACTTTACTATTTAAGTTCCATTATATATTCATTAACACAACATTGCAAGATTCATAATAATTATGGGAGTTTTTGCTTATGGAATTGCGTTTTCATTAGTGATAACGATCCAAAACAGATTGAGAATATTAATCATTCATATCTGATTTAGGTTGTTCGGAACTTACTGTTCATAATGATCTTATGCTTGTTTTTGGTATACCAAAGAAACAAATCTTGATTCTAACCTATACTTTGTCCAATATGCACAATATTCTTATTGATTAATCATCAACTAAATCAATCAACGTCACTTTCACCTTTGTGCAACAATCATCTGTTGCACAAAACTATATGTTAACTATGATTTTTTCTACATTCTATATAGGAAGGTAAACTGTAAATTAGACTTAAAACAAATCTAATCCAGCAAAGAATATGGTATTCTATTCACTATGAGTCGTTGTTTGATGTTTGATGCTGCTATTAAGGTAAACTGTTGTCTTAAACCCCACCTTATGGACTATGGAGTAGTCACTTCTTAAAAGACTCTTGCAATGGCTTGGCATTTTTATAAACAATTAGTAAATAGTCTTTTTTTTTTAGTTAAAAAAAATTCACTGAAAATCCTAGAGGCCTACCAATAGCGTTACAAGAGTTATGAATTTAAGAAAAGTACCAGCCTCCTAACATAACAAAACTAGTATTGGTGCTAGAGCAATCAAGATAAAAGTTACCGTAGACCCCAATTACATTTCATGAAAAAGCTTAAACTACTGGTTGCTTGATTAGCAATCAGTACCTTCCTGATCTAAGAGCAAGTCCTATTTATCACTACAAACTTGTCATCTCTGAAGATCCTTTAGTTTCTTTCAAACCAAATTGAGTAAACTGAGCAGGTAAGCATTAGACATAGGCAATTTTTATCATCTCCAATTCTTTTGTAGAGATTTTCAGTCCAAATGAATATATTATCCTAATCATTCTCACATATTACACTTATATTGTGCTGTATTCTTGCCCATACAGAAGCCAAAAACCTGCATTTGAAGAACAAGTAGTTTATGGTTTCAGGTTGTAACTTACAAAGAACACTCATTTTATTACCACGGAACTAATAATAGGTCATTTTATTCTTTGAAATTAGAGTTTATGAAAGGAAAAAATATATTTATATCTTCGTGAATATTTCTGTTCTTTCTTCATTTCAGGCATTGTAGGGTCTCTCACCATACCTCTTTTAAGTCAAGGACATAAGTTTTAGGTCCTTTGTACATGAAATTAGAACCTTCTTGTACTAATTTATAAACACGTAGACTGACAGAGAAAACTCCTCCGTTAGACATGCATTATCCATTCCTAAGATTGTTATTGCATGGCTCGTGGAGTTTAAGGTTGCTATCCTAAGAAATTGTAATGATGTTTGATGTACGCAAGGCAAAAGTGACAAGAAGCAATTAAAAGAAACAGGCATTAAGGAGATGACAAGTAACAAAAGACTAGGGCCTGTATTATTGTTTTGTTTTATTTCATTTTGGATTAGAAGAAAGCTCACTTGTCGATTTTAGGAGAGAGTTTTGCGGTCAGCTAATCTGGGAATTGAATATCTTACATTAGCCCCTTCTTGCTCTACCAAACCCAAGAAAAATTTCGACCTGACAAGTGATGGTCATTTTAGGGGATTATTTTTCTGATACAACAAAGGAAGTTGGAACTTTAAAAGTGTGATTAGATGTTGGTTTTGTACTTGAAACTCAACAATATCCGGATGTGTCATGTTACTGAATTGGTTTACACGAAAAGTGAAACTTTCCTCAGTCAACTTGCTAAGATTAGGCTTGCAATCGAGTGGTTGAGCAGAAGATTCATCTTATCCCTTTTCATTATTCGGGTTGCTGAAGGAAGAAGAAAATAGGCCAACTGAATCGGGGGTCAGCTTTGTTTAATAAACTTCACACTGGAAAGTAATATGATGGTTATGATTATTACTATTTTTTATACACATCTTTGGTCTAATGGTTGTATCTACTGCCAACCATACTCGTTCGGAAATGGAGACACAGAAAGAAACGGAAATACTCTTCTGAGGTAAAAAGAAAGGAGGAGAAGAAATTATCGTGTTAACATAGTTGAGAAAAGGCCTTTATGCCTAGATGAAACCCATGACTTTAGATCAATGGCTACGTGAACTCTTAGTATCTGTTGATAATGAAGAGAACTTCTCAACAAGTCCTTAAGTTACAAGGGATGAAGTTTGGAAAGAAAGCAAAGGCAAACTAGTATGCTATAGAGTCTGGTTTTGGATGATAATGACATGTCATTAATTGCGTTTAGCTCAGAGTCTTGTTAATCAAAGTGGGTACAACCAACCAGGTCTTCAAAATCTAAAGTCCTTCCGTTGACTCGTAATCTGATGGTTGCCAAATCACCCCTATGACTATTAAAGAATTTGAGTTCAATTGTTGTCCACTTTCTCTGCATCCTAGTATATGCACAGCTGCTTGGAAAAAAGTTGTCTCATGCATTACCATCCTTTAATCTTTAAGACAGCAGAATGGAGCCTAGCAGCTTAGTAGCCAACAAATGTCACTATAGTCTGCTTCTTGGCACTTTTCTGTTCTTTGGATTCCTGGCTTTTTGCTCTGAAGCAGAAGTTCATTACCACGAATTCGTTGTATGTATTCTTTTAGTTACTAATGTCAGGAAGAAAATGTATGTGTAGTGAAATATAATGTCTTTTTGGTTTGAATGACATAGATTGAAGCTAAGCCAGTGAGGAGGTTGTGCAAAACTCATAGCACCATTTTGGTGAATGGACAATTTCCAGGGCCAACATTGGCTGTGCGCGACGGTGATACCCTCGTGATCAATGTTATAAACAAAGCTCCATACAACATTACCCTCCACTGGTAATACTACACATAGCATGCGAGTATAAATATCAACAAACATATAGAACCAGCGGCAATGAGAACTCTCAAAACCACATAATCGTGTTCATGCACTGTTATTCTTTGTGTATTAGGCATGGGGTAAGACAGCTTCGGAACCCATGGGCTGATGGAACAGAGTTTGTGACTCAATGTCCCATCCAGCAAGAAATGAGTTACACCTATCGGTTCACAATTCAAAACCAAGAGGGGACTCTGTGGTGGCATGCTCACAGCAAATGGCTAAGAGCAACTGTATATGGAGCTCTCATCATCTACCCTAAACTAGGTTCTCCATATCCATTCCCAATGCCCGAGAGAGAAATTCACATTATTCTTGGTGACCCATTTATTCATCATCTACCTGAAAAGTCTCCAAATGATGTTTACCTGCTGTAGCCATTGGTTAAATGGACTAACTGTGCATCTTAATAACAGGGGAATGGTGGGACAGTAATCCTATGGATGTCTTAGCGCAGGCACTTTCCACTGGAGCAGGACCAAACATATCTGATGCTTTCACCATAAATGGTCAACCAGGAGATTTCTATAGATGCTCCAGCAGAGGTTAGTAAACCCTCTTGGTTCATTTTGCGATAAATGCAATCTGCAAAAACATTTGTCCAAAACATAACCTTTGCTCTGATTTAATGGCCCAGAAACTGTCAGATTCCCACTGGAGGCAGGTGCAACAGTTCTACTAAGAATAATCAATGCAGCAATGAACGAAGAACTCTTCTTTGCAGTAGCCAACCACAAACTAACTGTGGTGGGCGTTGATGGTATGTACTCCAAGCCTTTCACAACCTCTGTCATCATGATAACTCCAGGTCAGACGACCGATGTCCTTCTAACTGCTGATCAAACACCTGGTCGCTACTATATGGCGGCGCATGCCTATCACACAGCTCAGAATGTACCGTTTGATAATACCACTACCACTGCTATCCTTGAATATAAATCTGCTCCTTGCAATGCCAAGAAAAGCCAGTCCTTAACACCAATTCTCCCACAACTACCAGCCTACAATGACACAAATACTGCAACCGCATTTACTGCTCAAATAAAGAATCTTGGTATGGCCCAAGTCCCAACTGAGATTGACGAGAGCCTGTTTTTCACAGTGGGGCTCGGATTCATAAGTTGCACTATTCCAAACAGCCTCCACTGTCAAGGACCAAATGGCACTCGATTTGCTGCAAGCATAAATAATGTTTCATTTGTTTCACCAACAAGAAATTCCTTAATGCAAGCCTACTATCAAGGTCAGAATGGCATTTTCACGACAGACTTTCCTCCAGTTCCCCCTGTACAATTCAACTACACAGGCAGTGTGCCCCGTCAATTATGGCAACCTACTAAAGGAACTAAGCTCTATAAACTGAAACATGGCTCCAATGTACAGATTGTATTCCAGGATACCACTATCTTCTTATCAGAGGACCACCCTATGCACCTTCATGGGTATCAATTCTACGTTGTAGGATCAGGTTTTGGTAATTTCAACCCTGCAACTGATCCAGCCAATTTCAATCTCGTTGATCCACCGAATAGGAATACAATTGGTATTCCTGCTGCTGGATGGGTAGCAATCAGATTTGTGGCTGATAATCCAGGTAAGAGACTAGAAAACTATATACATAAGCATCTAGAGCAGTATAGTAACTTCAAAAGCTTCAATGGAATATGTATCGACTCACTTGGTTCAAAATAGGAATTTGGCTCCTGCACTGCCACTTTGATGTACATCTCAGTTGGGGTATGGCCATGGCTTTATTAGTTGAGAATGGACCTGGACACCTCGAGGCTGTACAAGCACCACCTTTGGATCTGCCCCCGTGTTAGGACTACCAAAAAGTTCACAAGCTACTAATGTAATCTCGCTACATAAATGTACAACAACAACTTAATGAAAGCCCACTGATCGCCAGATCTACGAAAATTCAAAAGTATGCAATCTTACCCCTAACTGATAGAAAGATTGTTTCCAAATTCTCCCTATTTAATGTATTTATCATTTCCCAGTCTATGTTATCCAGGTAGTTGTTTATGGGCGTTCTGATTATTAATTTTTTGTTGCATTGCCTTCACGTTCTATAGCAGTTGTGTCCCAAATTAGGAAATAAATCTTCTGTCGAGCTCTTAAGTTGACAGGGATCTTGGTTGTTTGTATCCTTTCTGAAGTAATAAAATAATTATGACTACATGTTAATTGATACAGTAACACTACATACCATCTAGAGTACACAGAAGCTGAAAGGTGGCAATTCAACCAGCTAAGAGAAGAAAAGGAATTCCAGGCTTATTGGTCTAGGACTCAAAAAGTATCATAAATTCTTCCAAATTGTGGCAATTACAAAAGCAAGGAAACTAGTGAGATTAAAGAGAATTGAGAGGAAAAGAAATCGAGGAATAAAAGTTAAGAAATAAGATAATAGATTTACCAATCTATTATTCCCCCAGATTTACCAATCAATTATTCCCCCATACTAACTGCTTAGTCATCATAACTAACTTCACTTTATTTGCTAACAATATCACGTCCTAAGCTTCTGGTTAGAAATTGATCCACCGCATATTTGCATGTTCATCATAGAGGCTTTATTCCCCAGGGCTTTATCACAAACATTAGCATTCCGCAAATCTTATTATGACAATGCAAAGGACTTGAAAGATGTTGACTAAAAATTAGAAACAGCAACCTGGAGCATTCAGTCGTAATTTGAGCAAGTAAGTAGATTTCAGATCAAAATGAATAATTGACTGATATCAAGTATACAATTACATCTCCCCCTTCTTGGTTAATATATACAAGCTGTCAAGGAAATCCCATTACAGGGATTCAATGCACCTATCCAGATGATATCTCAACTTAAGTTTACAGGCCATAATAGCATTACACGGTCAAGTTTCGTAAATAAACAGCGGGCATCATTATTATCTGGTGCTTGGGTTGATACCTGGCCTTTAGGTTCAAAAATGGCATCTTTACAAAATTTTCGCTCGTGCCACCCATAACTGTGATGAGCATGTGTAAACAATAAGGACACAACCTCCTACCAGCTGCTTGGCATTTACAGTAAATTTCTTATACTTACAAAGACCAGATAAATATGAAATTCACTTCGCAAAGTTCACCCCCATCAGCACCTTGGTTCCTTCATCGGTCAATTTAAGAAGATTGTCCAGTCTAAATCTAATAGCAGATCCTAAAAACAATTGAGAAATGCAAAGAAATCGAATTGGTTAAAAAAATGAAGTTG
>JANZLH020000137.1:79209-97129 GCA_026770325.2 Erythroxylum fimbriatum
AGAAAATTTTGATGCCTGTGCTTGTTGCTAACGTATCGAAAGTTCCAAATCAACACCAAGAGATTATATTGAGAATTGCTGCCAAGGTAATTATGTCTTTGCTTGCGTTCTATTCTTCAATCTCAACTTTGAGTTGTTTTCCATCGTAATGATATCTTTTTTTATGTTTAGGTATTGAAATTTACAGTTTGATATTGTGTTTATTTCACAGGGGATTGGTGAATACTATGCTAAAGGGATTGATGAGGAGACTGCTTTCAAATACCGATTGGTGGACAATTCTAAGGACAGAGAACTGTTCATTGAATTATGCCTGCATTTGGTGCTTTATTAGCCCCAGTCTCAAGGGTCTGAAGCTCAATGCATTATAAGAACAATATGATCTTTTATGTTCCTCTTGTTGTGAGTCCAAATTTTAATTAGGATCTCATAATGTTTCTGTAGTGGAGGATGTGTACCTGGCCTATCAATTGCTCAGTGTAATTGTGTTGTGGGAAAGCATACATTGGCAAATGATGTGCTTCTGATGAGAAAGGTGGAAATCAAAGTTGGGCTATTGTACTATCAACGTTACAACTAATTTCATGTATGTATGTATGATCTTTTTTGGTGTCTTCTGAGCAGTTAGGAATTTTGAATGTTATAGAACTATGGAGCTGAGTCCTGAAATTGCTTATCCCATATATCTTGCTGTTAGTGCAGATAGGTAGGTGTGAATTCTCTTCGGATGATATAAACAATTTTTTTAATTTCTATGTGAGGCCTTGTGATATGGCTATGGCTTAAATTCATTGGTGTTGAATGCTTTACCTCTGTACAGGTACCCCTGGGACTGTAGATGTTGCTCCAGAATCTAGAGTCAACCCTGGAAGTGTTGCTCTTAGAGTAAAGCTCATGTCTATCTTTTGTCGGTCTATTGCAGCAGCAAACAGTTTCCCGGCAACTTTGCAGTGTATTTTTGGTTGCATTAATGGTACGAATTATCCATGTTTGACCACATAGCATTTGAATGCAAAATGGATTTTGGGTTGGAAAACTATTCTAGAGTATAAAGTGATTAAAATTACAAAATGTAGTTTGTTATGATAGTCAGCTGACCAAAGTATATATGGTCCAGTAATATTTGAAGTATACGCTTGCGAATGCCTGCTGGAAAAGATTTTGGCCTCCGTTTCTCTGTCTATTTATTTTATTTTACTATGGAAACCAAACAAGCATAATGACTTTTATTACTGCTGCAAAAATTTGAATCATGAACTAATGTATCTAATCCTATCAGTACATTCTAACTGTTGTTCAATGGTTATATTCTTTTATAAGCTAGACTTTCATGTATTGCTGATTATTTAATGGCTATTTTATTCAGTGCTTGCTGATTCTCTGGTGTTTATTGCTGATCTGTTGTTCACAGGCTATGGCATCCTTTTTCTGTTTAAAACTCTCTCTCTCTCTTTTTTAAGTATTTTTTTTTGTGTGACATGATATGAATCTGTAATTAGAAATAACAACATGGAGCTTTCTCTACCTTGGGGGATGACCATGGCTTTTTATAACACGATTTCTGATTGCATTCCCCATAGTTGACATTGAAGATTGCATTTATAATTTGTCTTGATTGGTTTTTACACTTTTGCATCCCTGCTGCTCTTTTGTTTTTGACATTCACATCCAACTTTGGAGTAATAACATTCATCTTTTGTCATTTTTTTAAAACTCTGAAATGCATCAGGGAGCGGTACCACCTCCAGGTTGAAGCAATTAGGGATGGAATTCTCAGTTTGGGTATTTAAACATGTAAGATCATTTCATTTCATCCCGAATTATACTTCAAACATCTCTAGTTGCACTGAAGAAACTTTGGCCTTCGGTTCTTGTTATAGACCTGAGAGAAGTTAAAAGGAAAAGAACTTGTCGCAGGTTATCTTATATGCATGCATCTAAAATCATCGTCTTTAAACAGAGTTGAAGGAAACCTGTTAACCCCTCTTTTAATTTCAAATCTTAAAACCCAAACATTGTAACCCTTAGCCAACTCGTGATCAATTGTGACAGATACTGAAGTTTGCTTTACTATAGAGAGTTGGCTTTTTGAAAGTTCTATTTTATGCTTCATCAATGAGCATTTCATTAGATGTCCTAGCTGCTTGCGAATTGATTGATAAATGATATGGAAAGTACTCCCTGTTGCTAAAACACTGTATTCTAGTCCTCTGTTTCAAATGCTAGCTTACTGTGGTATTGCTTCTTGTTTATGCTTTTCTTAGAATTATTAGACCGCAGATTATTTGGTTTAGCCGGTAAAAATAAAGCCATTTTGTTTGTACAAGTCTCACTAACTAATGGTTATATGTGCTTTTCTTTCCTTTATCTGCTTTTGTTAAATGTTGATGCCTTGATCCTTTAAATACTGAAAATTTGAATTTCTTTCTTTTAGCATGTAATTGTAATGTTCCTTATTACCATGCATGCAGGCAAAACTGGATCAATTGAAGCTTATGGGCCCAATCATACTAACTGCCATTCTTAAGTTACTTGATGGTTATTTGAATTCAGAATCAGGTGCTGCACAAACTTGGCTGTTTTTTGCTAATCTAATTTGCAGTGCAAAATGTATATTTTCAATTTAATTCAAGCTTAATTCTTCCCCTATAGATGCTATTGCCAAGGACATGAAATCCTTTTCTTTTCAAGCAATTGGATTGCTTGCGCAGAGGCTTCCTCACCTGTTTAGGTGCTTTGCACAACCCTCTACATTAGTTCTGAATCTTGTTCTGTGATTGGATAACTGAAATTTTATTTTTTATCATCTCAGGGACAAGGTGGACATGGCTGTCCGTATTTTTGATGCACTGAAAAGGGAGTCCGAGTCTCTTCGTCTAGTTATCCAGGAAGCAGCTAGTTCTCTTGCTGCTGCGTATAAGGTGTGCTGGATTGTTTTATTTAGTGGTTCTGATTATGACTAGATTTAGCATGTTACATGCTACTTTTGTCCTGATTTAGGACTAGATATTGATTTAGTTTTTGTTTTATGCTTTCTTTCATTGTTTGCATTGCTTTCGTGCTTCTTTTATATTTGGTTAGAAAACTTCGTCTAGCACTAGCACATTTCAATTAGCATGTTTTTGTTGTTGTAACTTGTAATGCTTATAGAAATCTCTAGAGGAAACATACTAATATTATCCTAGCCATCTAGTAAACTGTTTATTCTATGTTAATTTTTAGGTTTTTGGTAAGATGGACAAAGCTGCGTTACTTTGTTTTTCAGTGATGTCTGTCCCTCCCCTCCCCTTCCTACTTTTTTCAAAATTGAACTTATCACTGATCCTTACTTTATTATTTATGTTTTGTCAATTAAAATTCCGTTCCTCCTAAATTATGCAGTAATGGGGTTCTTTTATAAAAATAGATGGCATATCCTATTCATTTTCTGAAGTTTTTTTGTGTCAACTTAAAGCAGAAGAAGAAACAGGAAAGTCTTGGGGACTGCTTTATGATATCTAGTGTTTGTTATGAAGCAGGCATTTTCTCTAAAAGAAGTTGCCTGTATATTATCCATCCTTTTTGAGATAACAAATCTAATGTTTTCATTTTCATTTTGAATCTCAGCCTCGTTAAGTTGTGTGATGAAAGAGTCCTTCTTTGGTGCACATGAGTTCATTATAATTGCTTCTTGGTTATCTTTAGTAGCTTGTATTGCTCAATTTGATAGGGTCCAAGTTCTCTGTTTAAAATTTTGGTGCATTGTGTAAAATGACGCTTGCATCTTTGGAAATTTAAAATCCTACAATGGACCCTAATGTTTTTGGTCAATGATAACTTTTTCTATCATAACAGTTCATGTTGAATCAATGCTTTATCCATTTCACTAATAAGGAATTTTATCTGTAAGCTTTAGGGGGCACCAGCAACTGTGTTGATGCACTTGGAGACTCTTCTGCTTGAAAGTTCTCAAGGGGTAATAAAGAATTTGTTATCTTCCCATTATAGTAAACATGTCCCAATGATTGGTGGTCGATTTAAATTGCTACCTAAAATCACCTGATTGGTGATGGACTTGACTTTTATTGACAAGTCAGCTGATTGCTGATGTTGCAACTTGGCTGACTGCTAACTGGCTCAAGTTCTGTTGTCAATCAGGAAGAAAATGAAGTTCGCTTTTGTGCTGTTAGATGGGCAACATGTTTATTTGATCTCGACCATTGTGCAAGTCGGTATATTTGTATGCTTGGAGCTGCAGATTCTAGGTTGGATATAAGGTATTGAAACTTTTCAGTCATGTATTTATTTGCCAACAATTGTTTCATTTACATAAAAGTATCAATAGCGTGCAGTATTCAACCTGGTAGAGTATGTGAGCCTTGATATACACATTCGGCTGTCAGTAGAAAAACAAAAAGATATAATTTTTTGGTATTAATTGCTTTTTGAATATAAGTTCTGTTCTATTCCCCACCTTCTATTTCATGAACCTGGTGGTTTTTGTTTGTACACTCAACTCCCCATCTTTTGTCAAGTTTATGCTTGTGCTCTATAATTCAGTAGGGCAAATTCTCTTGGGACTCATCAAATAGCTCTCAATATGGCTTGTGTTTTTACCTTCATTAGCTGGTTGGATACATTCTTGTCTGTTCTTTGCATTCTAGTAGGCTTTGTTTCTTTTTCTATTGGTGTTTCTGTAATCCGAGATCTTCCAGTAGTGTTCTGTATCCCATATTAAAATGTTTGGTGCCATAACATTCTTGGTAGATTTTACTGTTATGTATTTTCAAATTGCAGTATAAAGAACAGAAATGAATGAAAAACAGTTGGAGAGTGATTATCCAATATAATTTTTCTTCCCAATTAAATATAAACGTGTCTAATCTTTCATCAAGCTATCTTCTACATTGTCTTCATCATAAGGATTTTAATCTTATTACATGTCATGGCTGACTTTCTTCTCCTTTCTCTCTCTCGCACTTCCTATTCCCCTCTCAAAATAGGGAGATGGCACTTGAGAGTCTCTTTCCGATCAAAGATGAAGCAGGAAATACCAGTCTAAAGCAGCAGCTCAGATATCCTAAACTTGCAGGCATGCTAGATTACATTATTAAGCAGGAGCCAAAGTTGTTAGATTCAAGTGACATGAGGGAACAAAGGCTTCTTTTCCCTTCTAAAATGTATCTGGCTATGGTTAAGTTTTTGTTGAAGTGCTTTGAGTCGGAGTTGGAGGAGAACCACAGCTGTGTATGGAGATCATCTGAATTTCTGTGTACAGTGAAAAAGTTTTGTTCACTGCTAGAATATGCCATGGCATATGAAGGGTCTGTTGAGTTGCATTCCACTGCTTCGAAGGCCTTAATTAAGGTTGGATCTCATCTTCCAGAGGTAGGCTACCCCCTGATTTTTGTGCTTTTCAGTGACATCTTGTGACTCTTTTCTTTGTTGCTTACGGTTATGTGCTTAACCCTCTCTTTTTCTCTCTTTTTGTACATGTTTATAGATGACAGCATCACTTTATGCCTCTAAAATCTTATGGGTAAAGCAGCTACTGAGTGATATAGACCTGGATACTCGAGAATCTGCAGCCCGCCTACTTGGTATAGCTTGCTCTACTCTTCCTACTGCTGCATCATCTGACCTTATTAATGAGTTGCTCTTGTTAATTAACAGAACAAGCAATCTAAGGTAGGTTGTTTTAACTATCAGCTTTTGGAACTTTATTTTTTCATATTATATTTTCATGAACATTGAAATTTCTTGTTCTAGTGCTGAATGACTAATTTTTTACAGGTTTGAGGCACATCATGGAGCACTGTGCGCCATAGGATATGTCAGCGCAGATTTGTTATCTAGAACACCTGCTGTAAGTTGTATATTTTTTCTACTGTAATCTCTTTATAAACCTAAAGTGCTGACTCTGAAGTCTGCCTACTGCATAGTTCTTGACCCATAGCTAAGGGACCTCATTGGTATCACCATATTTGATAAATCTGTTAATGAGATATGCATCTAGCTTTTGTGCTAATTTTTTCCACTAATACCATTTCGGCCATGATGAAAAAGAGTAGTAAGGAACATCCACATGCAGACGCATGCTATACTTGACTGGTATTATAGATGATATCTAATCCTATAACTAAGTGTCTAATTCACATTATCTGTCCTGCTCTACTATTAAAATAGATGGGCTAAAACCTAGGGAATGAAAAGTTAATCTATCATAGAGACAACAATCTATTTTCCTTTCATATATGGTATTAGAGACAACAAAAACCATAGAGAGAAAAAAAGAAGAAACCTTGGGGAGTACTCTAGTGTGGAGTGAAGGTGTCAAGGAAGAGATCGAGTTTACTCAAATAGGCTTGAAAACTGCTTGACGAAACTCTTAGAAAGAAGAAGATTGACAACCCTAGATGAGCTGGGTTATTTTTTGTTTGGATTTAGATGAGCTGGGTTAGTTTTTGTTTGGATTTTTTAATTTTGATCAGAAGTTGTTTGGGGAATTTTATTTTGATACTGATTGGATAGACTTGCTATCAATTTGTCTAGGAATTCCATTCTTATTCTAATTAGGCAGACTCAGTCTGTTTGAAGAAATCCCATAGGTCGGGAACTTGGAAGAAGCTTGAAGATCAATTTACAATGTCTACCTTTATATGGGATTACGATTGAAACTATTTGAAATAAGTTGAAACATCAATGTTCTAACTTGAGGGTGAGTGTTAAAGATTAAATATTATTAGTCTATGTGTTGTGTATGGGAACATTGTATGCTGGAATAATTTTGGTATTCTATTTTGGAATATTAGTATTAGTCTGTATTGTCCTCGTGTTATAAATAGATGGGCTAAAATCTAGTTAATGAGAAGTCATTCTACTTTCTATTTTCCTCTTCTACAACTGAAAAGCGGGTATAAAAGTTTGTAAAGACCAATGCTTTGCATGTGTATATCTGTTGAACATGCAAGATGAGTCCTTCAGCGTTGTTTTTGTTGCTATATTCCTTTTTTTGTGCACTCTGATTTACTATTTTAATTATTGTTTTCCCAATTTAAAAGCTCTAACTTTTGTGATGTAATTATGACTTCCCATATGACTCATAATTCATTTGCAGATTCCCGAAACAGAAACTTTGTTGCAGGATATACTTAAGTGTCTAACTAAAGTTGTGAATTCTGAAACTGCAACATTGGCCTCTGTTGCCATGCAAGCTCTAGGGCATATTGGACTGCGCATAAGTTTACCTCCACTGATAACTGATTTTCGTTCAGGTGATGGTAATAGATTCAGGAATTGAACTTCAGAAGTTTGTAGTTCCAGTAAATGTTCAACTAATTAATGATATTTCATTCTAATACTGCAGTTCACGTATTGGAGCACTTACATGAGAAGTTGACGAAGTTACTCATGGGAGATGATACCAAAGCAATTCAGAGAATTGTCATCTCCCTTGGGCATATTTCTGTCAAGGAAAATTCATCTTCTTATCTGGATACAGTCCTTGACTTAGTTTTCAGTCTCTCAAGATCAAAGGTGTACAGAAAAAAGTACCGCTTTTTTATTCTGTAATCTCGTCTGCTAGTTTGGTCAAGTCTTATAAATCCTTTTTGGAGATTTGATTAGGTTACCAACTACATATATATTTTGACACATCTAATCCTTTTGGCTCTGGGTTTAATAGGTTGAGGACGTCCTATTTGCTGGTGGAGAGGCTCTAGCATTTCTGTGGGGTGGTGTTCCCGTGACTGCTGATGTGATTCTCAAAACTAACTATTCTTCTCTCACCATGATTTCAAACTTTCTTCTTGGAGATGTGAACTTATCGTTGTCAAACCGCAGCATGGGTGGGGACTGTGAAGCTAATGAAGATTACCATGCTGCTGTTAGAGAGGCAATAACTAGAAAGCTTTTTGATACTCTTTTATATAGTAGCAGGAAAGAAGAGCGATGTGCTGGAACTGTTTGGCTGTTATCACTAACAATGTATTGTGGTCGTCACAGGACCATTCAGCAAAAGCTTCCTGAAATTCAGGTTTGTCATGATTAAAGAAGGCTTATACTGTTGTACTTCATCCTCATCAGAACTTTTTAATGCCCGTTAACTCTACCACAGGCTTACTTGAACTGAGTTGCATATCCTTGTGATAAGAGATGCTTACTGTGGGCTCCATTTTCTACTTGGTGTAGAATCACATATTTCATAAATCATAATCAACTGAAGTTACTTTATACAATTAAAAATTAGGAAATATCCTTTACTCGTTTGGGTTTAATTCCCAACCAGATAATGAAGCTGGAAGCAGCTTTTTTCATCCAAATGAAGCTGGATATTCCAATTTGAACACATCTCAGTGCTCTAAGCATACTCTTTTCTTTCTACAAGGTCACATTCCTTTTGACATGTCAGTTTGATAGGAAACTCGATAGAGATTGTATAGCTATTAGTATATTGATAGTAAAATAAGAAATAACAACTGGAGCAAGCTCCCCCTCCTGGATTATCCAGGCCAATACAATAGATGTATTTTTCAGAATAATCGAGAGTACCCCTGCCTCCTATCCCCGAGTCCTATATATAGACTCTGCACCTTCTTATTCTCTCTCTCTCCGTAACTAACTCTTAACCTACGTCCCTATGTGGCATTTGTATAGGAAGGGTGCTAACAGTTGACAAGCTAATAAGTTATTATGTACTTATGGAACTCATGTTGTTTAAATCTCTTATCATTTTCTACAATGTTGTTTGCATTCATGTCACTCACCTCTTTGAAGTTTCCAAATGAATACAGGAAGCTTTCTCTCATTTACTTGGGGACCAGAATGAACTCACACAAGAGTTAGCATCGCAGGGAATGAGTATTGTCTATGAGCTTGGTGATGCATCAACAAAGACATATCTGGTGGAGGCTCTTGCAGCCACTTTGACCGGTTCAGGAAAAAAGAAAAGAGCTATCAAGGTAAAGGCATTTTATATTATGTCTTCTATCGTGATGCTTCTAATCTGTAGACATTTTGAGAATCAAATGCTGAAGTTGTATTTTTGCAGCTGGTGGAAGACTCAGAAGTGTTCCAAGAGGGGGCTATCGGTGGAAGTCCTAGTGGAGGGAAACTGACAACTTATAAAGAACTATGCAGTTTAGCTAATGAGATGGGTCAACCAGATCTAATTTACAAGTTCATGGATCTGGCTAATCATCAGGCATCACTAAATAGTAGGAGAGGTGCTGCTTTTGGATTTTCAAAGATAGCCAAACAAGCTGGGGATGCCCTTCAACCGTATTTGACATTGTTGATTCCACGGTTGGTGAGGTACCAGTATGATCCAGATAAGAATGTACAGGTAAACTCCTTGGTCTTAGGGTGTATGCTGTTGTTTAGGTGCTTTTCTATGTATTGATGAATGCATGCTTTTGTAGTGGTAACTTTCTTGGATATTATGGCTATTTGTAAGCTTTTTGACTAATATGGCAGAAACCTGGCTTGTCCCTTTCTCATGACTCTTTTCTGCTTAATACTTACAGGATGCGATGGCACACATATGGAAGTCACTAGTGGCAGAACCTAAGATAATGGTTGATCAACACTTGGATCTAATTATTGATGACCTAATAATGCAATGTGGATCTAGGCTTTGGCGTTCGCGTGAGGCTTCATGTCTTGCACTTGCAGATATTATTCAGGGGCGAAGATTTAGTCAGGTGCTCTCCTTGGCTCTTAACTTTATCTTATTTGGTTGAGATATTGCAAACTTCCCATAGATGTTATAGGTTTACTATTATGAATTTCTCAACCACCAATTTGTAAAAGAGTTCTGGTACAAGACAATTGGATCATGGTATCTCAACAACGGTATACTCCTATTTATTCAGATAATGAATTTTTTTATGATCTAATCTTGATCGTGACAAAAAAATGCTTAAAAGTTTCAGGGTTTGGTTTCTTCATATGGTACTATTTACCTTTATCTCTAGCTCAATTCATCTGACCTTATTACTTTATGATTAAAAGCTTAAAATTTTCAGGGTTTGGTTTCTTCTTTCACCACCTTTTATATGCTCTCTTTCAGCATCACTGTATTTAGTATATGAAGAAAGATAATGAAAAGCAAGTTGCAGGAGCATTTTTAAATAGATCTGTTGGCATCTTTGTCGGAGGCATGTTAATGGAATGTGCTGTTTTCCAATGATGAACAGTATTCCATTCTTGCTCTTCCTCTATTCTCAACAATTCTTCATTTTTTTATACGATGAGTTGGACAGTTATCATACCTCATGGACATAGCATCGATGATTTTATGAGTAACATGTCTGGAGGGTTCTTATTAAAATTGTTATTGGTCTTCCTTTTGAATTTTTAGCATATTCAAACCTCCACATCCATAACCTCTTGAAAAGGTCATCTTTTGTTTTACTCCCAACATTTTCTTTAAAATCTTCTTCTCCCATTATGTTTTTATTATAATGTATTTATTCTCTACAGGTTGGAAAACATTTAAAGAAAATCTGGACAGCAGTTTTCCGTGCCATGGATGACATAAAAGAAACTGTTCGAAATGCTGGAGACAAGTTATGCCGTGTTGTGACTTCATTAACAATAAGGCTATGCGATATCTCACTCACTGAAGTATCTGACGCAAGCAAAGCAATGGAGATGGTTCTCCCGTTATTGCTTGCAGAAGGCATATTAAGTAAAGTTGACAGTGTACGCAAGGCTTCTATTGGAGTTGTCATGAAGCTTGCAAAGGTAGGGCGTACTTCTCTATGTTACTGTGATGAACACTTGTTAGGTCTCATGGTGAAGTATCCTTTGGGGGATATTTCCTATTATGCACCCACCCATCCATGCTATTTATGTGGAAGCACATCATACAAGAGCCTCTAAAAGGAAAAGCTTGATCTTTCCTGTTCTATTTCTTTAAACCAATTGGATTACCTGGCATGGAAAATACTTTGTCTGCTCACTTTTTTTTTTTCTTTTTTTGAAATTTATCTGCTCACCTTTTTTACACATTTGTCTGTTGAGAAGATGCGAGTAACATGTATCCCAAAACAAAGACCTCTGCATGAATGCCAAAAGAAGTAATTTGTCTGCATTCATTAGTTAGAGATTGATGGAGACTATGAAAAATAAATAGAATAGAGTTTCTGAGGATTGATCTTGCTTTTATGTGTTGAGGACCAGGGCTGTCAAATGGTTGACAAGCCTGTTGGCAGCGTTTTGAAATCCAGTTGTGTATCAGAGATAAATCTATCCAAACAACACCTGGTGAAATTTTTTTAAACTTTTATCAAAGAAAATAAAAGAAGAAAGAAAAATTGACTGGAAAACTTGTGTTGCATTTATGATTTCTGCTTTGTTTTCGTATTTTAGCTAGTTAATGTTATACAATCTGAAAAGTTTACTGCATAAAGGAAACCAAATCACTTGGGTTGTGTCATTATCATCTCCTTCCGTCTTTCTAACAGGTTTTTTACATCAGGGTGCAGGCATAGCACTACGACCACATTTATCTGATTTAGTCTGTTGCATGTTGGAAAGTTTGTCAAGCCTTGAAGACCAAGGGCTAAATTATGTTGAGGTTTGTGCAAATTGAGCGTTTTAGAGTAAGCTTTATCTGCTGATGTATGTAGAAGTTAAACTGTTTACCTTTTATTGTCTAGATGCATGCAGGAAATGTTGGAATACAGAAAGAAAAGCTTGAGAATTTGCGGGTTTCAATTGCAAAAAGCTCTCCCATGTGGGAAACTCTTGACCTATGCATAAATGTTGTGAACAGTGAAACATTAGATCTCTTGGTTCCTCGTCTTTCTCATTTGATTCGATCAGGAGTTGGCCTCAACACTAGGTGTGTGGATATGATATGTTTGCAATGGATTTATACTTCCATGAATAAAATTCTACATCTCTTAGTAAGAGATTATTTGATCCCGAGTTCCTTTGTTTGAACTTTGCATTGCTTGAAGGAAAACTACTATTCAGTAAGCACCTCTCTGTCAACCGATAACCTGTCACCATTTTCATGAAGAACAATTTTTAACCTGCCCCAATTTTGTGAGGCAACTGAAAACTGTTAGCTTCATGACATTTCTATTATATTCAAGGGCATGCATGAGCATTTTAATGACCTTGATTCTTTGAAGTCCCAATTAAGTTGGTGGATACTGACGTTGGGCATCATGTTTTTCTGTTGTAGGGTTGGCGTTGCAAGCTTTGTCAGCTTGTTGGTTCAAAAAGTTTGTGCAGATATAAAACCATATGCCAGCATGCTGTTGAGGTTGTTATTTCCAGTAGTGAGAAATGAAAAAAGCACTCTCGCAAAACGTGCCTATGCAAGTGCTTGTGCTACGATTTTGAAGTATGCAGGTCCTTCCCTCGCCCAAAAGTTGATTGAAGATACTGCAGCTTTGCATGCTGGGGAAAGGAATGAGCAGATTTCTTGTGCAATTCTTTTGAAAAGCTATTCATCCATGGCACCTGATGTTTTGAGTGGATACCTTGCCGTAATTGTTCCTGTTATATATCTTTCAAGGTCTGAACCAAATGCATGCTTCTAATCAATCATGCGATTTCTTTTTGTCATCCTTCCTTATATCTGTCCATTACACATTTACAGTTTTCTAGAACACATCTAGCTAATGGTAGGTTTGATTTTATTGTTCTGTTGTTCAAGTAAGGGTTTGCGAATCTTTGCTGTTTAATTTACCTACTGAAGTGTCTTGAGGATGGACAATTTGAGAGTGGTAAATCAGCCCTCAATTTCTTGAGGTTGAGTATTATGTCATGTTAGCTCTATTACCTAACAGTGCAAGTGAGGTGAAGGTGAATTTTTATGTCAGGCTAATTCTGGGTCTTTTATAAGTGGAGAGTGTAGGATTTTTGAGGAAAACTTTATTTTCTCTCATTTTTATTTATGATAGAATACATTGAATTTGTAGGATATTTTGTACCCTTGGAAAAGACTAATAAAAACAGAAATAATCTAAATATAGTAACTAAAATATACACTACCTTATTTCTAAGGATCCTTAACCCCAATTTAGGGATTCAGGTCCTTTATTCAAGAATAGAAACAACTAGAAATTAGGAAAGGAAATCAAACTAAATCTTTTATTTTCTAACAGAGAGTATACAATCTAACTCATGATGGTTATAACTAAAACTCTTGTTTGCCAGTTGAAGTGTTCTTGAGAAACAAATAGTTGATTCTTGATGTTTCCTATTAGAATATTTTATGATTTGATCTTAGGCCTCACCAAATAGCTCAAACATTTGGCTTGAATTGTTTCTGACATGTTATTGGAGTTTTGTGTGACCAAGAAGTCTTAAGTTATGCTACCATTCGTTGAATTTGTGAATTGTTGAGTTTCTCTACATTTCGTGTGAGGGAGTGTGTGAATAATGTATGACTCAACAACTTTTATTAAGTCAGAAAGGACAATCTAAGAGCTTTATAAACAACTTGATAATGCATTCTGGAGATATTGATTATCCGACTATTTTCCTTTAATTATATGTTAAATTATGCAGATTTGAGGATGATAAGCATGTTTCTAGCCAATTTGAGGAATTATGGGAAGAGACCACAAGTGGTGAACGAATAACTGTTCAATTGTATTTGGCAGAAATCATTTCTTTAATATGTGCGGGCCTGACATCATCATCCTGGGCAAGTAAAAGAAAGGTAAACTGTGTCTTCTTGGCCTTCTTCTTTGCTATCTTGATTTTTATGGACTGCAATTACCCTTTTCATCTTCCTTGTATTTCCAAGTAATGAGTTTGGACACGTTGCTTGTTAAACATCCAGTCAGCCCAGGCAATCTGTAAGCTTAGCGATGTTTTGGGGGAGTCATTGTCGACTTATCAGAATATTCTGCTTGAATATCTCCTGAAAGAATTGCCTGGTCGTGTATGGGAGGTAGGAAATTGAGATTTTCAACTGCAAGTTATTATTTAAGTCATGTAACGTAGAGTACAGTTAGCTTGACTTTCAAAATTGATCTATATTTAATTTCAATTACCAGAATATCTATAGCATCTGCTAATGTTTTTCAATCTTAAAGGGAAAGGAGGCTGTCTTATATGCAATTGGTTCACTTTCTACATCTTGTCATGAAGCAATATCCTCTGAAAATCCTACCGCTCCTGGTGACATTTTGAATATAGTTATTTCTGCATGCTCAAAAAAGGTGAAGAAGTACCGTGAAGCAGCTTTCTCTTCTCTTGATCAGGTAGTCTGCAAATTGCTCTTCCAAATTATTCTCGCTTTATATAACATTGATTAACATCTTGGTTCACTGCTCGCTTCATATCTATTTGTTGGATGAGCATTTATACTGATTTTGACTGCTCAAGAGAATACGTGCATAGGACTAACCATTTTGCAGTGGAATAAATTAATTTCTTTCACTACAGGTGGTCATATCATAATTTCCAGAAAATGAAAATAATTTCCAATAATTCCCCTTAATGAATTTATTACCTCACTGTGGAGGGAACTAAAAGAAGATACAGGTTACTACTGCTGATCTCTTTTCCATCTTACTTGTCTCCACAATATTGTATTTGGACAAGAATTGTTGCACTGCTTTTACATCTCAAAATATTGTGAAGGGATCCAATGGCTTCAGTTATTTCCATCTGGACACCCCTTTCCGTTAGTTTTCTACTCCTCCATTTCTTTTTCTTTGATGTTATCCTAAATCCTCCTTCCCCATATTTGAACCCCAACTCTGAGATCTGGGGTTGGGGAAGCCTACCATTGTGGTCCCTCTCTTGAGTCATAGGCTTGTCTAAGTTATTGACGATATTTTTTGCACTCTCTTCTACTGTAGTATTGTTTGTGATTGATGCACTTTCCCCTACAGTTTAACTTGAGATTCAACTTTCCCAGTTCTGATTTCCAGATACAACCGTTATATTTCACTCATTTTGAATTTTTGGCAGGTTATAAAAGCTTTCGGCGATCCTGAATTTTTTAAGGTTACTTTTCCAGTGTTATATGACGTGTGTAAATCAGCAGCTGCCAAAAAACATGGACTTGCACCCATGTCAATTGATGAGGTTAAAGCAGGTAAAAAATATAACTATTACTAGGAACCCGTCTTCTTGTTTTTGCTTATGTATCTTATCAGATTACCTAAGTTATGCTGAGTAACAAATGCGAATCTAAACCATGAACTAAAATTTAAAATATCTAGTAGGTCTAGAGCCTCTGATTACTGTTAATGCTATTAAAATATTTTCCTTGCAACTGTGATTCATGATTCACTAGGTTTAGATGTTAACTTGTTTTTCTTCATCTTAAGGTAGATCACCTAGGCTGGGGTGGGGAGGTAGTATTGAACCAGGACTTCACTAGTCCTGGATGGGTGATTGTACCAACTTAACCCCACTTCTAGATATGATTTTTATTCTAAAACCGCAAATTCATTATCTGGATGTACTACATGTAATTTGTCCGGGAAGGCCTGACAGCTTTCCCCTTAATCTGTTAACAAACGTGGTTCTTGGAGATTGGGGGTCTCTATGCTGGTGGCGTATATGTTTGGTTTTTTGGGATAATGGAGTGAATGGCACGACATTACTTTGTTTTGCATTGTGCTGTTACTTCTGAAAGATTGTTCTACTGATATGATACACTTCAGTTTGTATTTGGTATCACCAATCCATTAAATACACACTAGGCAACTTTTTCACAGAAAAAATGTCTATAGGATTATACACATAGATATATTTGTACTTTGACTTTATGCTGCCTAGAAAATACTGACTAAAACATTTCCAAACTTTGACCTTTCTGAGGCTTTCCTAGGAAATTTATAATTCCCTGTAATTTAATTTTGTTACTATTCCAAAGATAAGTTTCATGTTGAAGGTACATCTTTTTAGCCTTAACATAGATTATCTTTCCATGCAGTGTCAGATGATATTGATGACACTTCTGTTCCACTTGAGAAAGTTTTATGTTGCGTGGTGTCTTGTATCCATGTGGCAAGGGTAGATGATATTCTTGAACAGAAAAACAACTTGATGTTCATGTTCAGCATTTCTCTCTCGGCTGGTTTTCAGTGGACAGGTATTTTACTTGATAAGTACTGTTCTGGTTATTTGTTGTAATTTTTCTTACCTGTATCTGTAAAACTGTTATGTGCAGTTAAGCTGTCAATATTTTCATTAATCAAAGAACTTTGCTCAAGAATTCAGAACACCTTCAACAACAGTGATGAGATCCCTCTAGGAAGCAGCTTAAATTCTTTAATTCTGGAGGTAACCATACTACATTCTTGAATCTACTGACGTAGCTGAACTGCTGGATGGACTCTGAGACTAATTGCTCTCTTTATATACAGTTGTTTCAGTCTCTGTCTCCTAAGATAGTTGAATGCTTAAACACAATAAAGATTGCCCAGGTATGTGTTCTTGTTTAACTCTGTGTATTATCCAATTGATTTGCCTTTTTAGGGACTTGTTTCCTTCATGTACATGGAATTTTAAAAGAAATAGGTAATATTATTTAGTGAAACCGGGAATTGTTGGCCTTTTCCATTGAGGGTAACAAGTCATTGTTGCAGTTTGCGAGTGTTTTTCTTTTTCTTTTTGAAAATTAGAGTTTGCGAGTGTTTTACTATTATTATGTTCAAAAAAATGGCCTGTTGTAGTCCCCGTTAAATAAAATTAGATAACTGAATATAGACAAGTGGGTATCGTTGCATGCCTAGCAATTAAATACAAAATAATCATAAATTGTGAAAATACAAACAATCCTGTACATAGTATTCACAAATTGTGAAAATATGTATTTATGAGCTACTACTCACCCTTTGGTCAAATATAGGTTCATATTACTGCTTCAGAATGCCTTCTTGAAATCACCAGGCTGACGAAACACCTGGAATCAGTGGAGTGGAATAAAACAGGTTTCAAGGAAGAACTTCTTCACCAGTATGAAGTAGAGAAAAGTGAGGAAGCAAAATCGTACTTGAGAAAATGCATCGATTCCTTGGAAGATAAGTAAACGTTCAAGCTGACACTACCCGGGCTTCATATGATAAGCATATGACAAAGAAATGCATCTGAAAAGCATTGCGGCCTCACGATGGATCCTTCTGTAACATCTGACACGAATGAAATATTATGCATCTGAAGTTCTTTACTGTCATATGTATGTATATTCACTGAAGCAGCTTTCTTCAGGCGCATCAGAAGCTTTGTTCAGCCCAGCAATTATTGGCCGGTGTTTGGTCATTATATAGGCGGTTTTGAGATGTAAGGAAGTGGGAAATCCTAATTTTAACCGCATACCCTGACCCCGACTTCAATAATATTGTACAGTCGGTACCACTAATTCCGGCTGTATTGTTTTACTGATTATTTTTAAATGATATTGCATTTTATAAATGGAATTCATAAATAGATGTGTTGTCTGTATAATGTTATGTGACCAAGTGCTGATTGGAAACTTTATTTAGTTAAAAGTAGATTTAAATCTGAATGGATTTCGACTTAGTGCCTGTTTGGTTCGGCTTTTGGAAGACCCAAAAGTACTTTTTCACATCGCAGAAGTCATTTTAAGAAAAAAAAAATGGTTGTTTGGCTGGAAAAGTAAAAAGTGCTTTTGTAATATAAACAGCTTTTTTAAAAGCTAAAATATAGCTTTTTGAAAAGTTAAAATTTGGAGCTTTTCAGAAAAGCCCCCAAAACAGCTTTTTCGGAAAGTTGTGTTTATCTTTTAAAATTTGCGTCAATTTTTACGCAAAGAAGGCGTCTTTCTGTTTCTTGTCTCTTCGGCCGACTCTGGTGTTGCTCCCGTATCCTCTCCTCTTCAAGTTCAGGTTTACTAGCCGACTCCTCTGTGTTTCATTGACTCTGTTTCCTCTACTCTCTGTGTTTCCCCTCTCATCAGGTTGGTTCTCTTCTTTGTTTTTTTTCCCCTTAAAAA
>JANZLH020000137.1:104105-116026 GCA_026770325.2 Erythroxylum fimbriatum
TTAAATGATAATAAATAATAGAAACAAAAATTACCTTTTATAATTTTCATAAATTTTAAAAATCGAAAGAAACCAAAATTAAAAATAAAAACTAAAAAAGTCAAACAAATAATATTTTCTCTTGTACTCGTTTAAGAAAATTTTCCACAGCTCCACCACTGTCAAGTGTCACCAGTTCACAAACGCGAGGTGGTTATGCTATATATATATATACCTTGTAATGGAAAACTGAAACTGTACAAGTAGTTCACATGGGACATGGTAGCTTCCTCCTTCCTTTCTTATTTATCATAACCCGTCTTTAACAAACACTTCAACTTCTAATTTTCACAATTCGGTGTTTCTTTCTTTTCCAGGTGAGAAAGGTCGACCGTCCAAGAAACCCAAATTCTCCTCCTCTAAGGTTCGATCATTTTCTTCTCTTATATGAAAACTTCATCCCGTTCTATCTTTACAGGGAAGCTTTTATTTGGTTTACAGGATGATCTGCCGTTCGACGACGACGATACTTATTTCGGCGACGCCGCCGCCGAAGATGATCTTCGAGACGGTATTTTTGCCTTCCCAATCGTATACATGTTTTTGGTTTGTTCTGCATACATATTTTGTTCTGATCAATATTGTTTGATGAAAGGCGACAAAGAAGCCAAGAAACGGGACTTTAGCAAATTGGAATTGAAACCAGATCACGACAATCGTCCGCTTTGGGCTTGCGCGGATGGTCGCATTTTCCTCGAGACTTTTTCTCCTTTGTACAAACAAGCTTACGATTTCCTTATCGCCATTGCTGAGCCTGTTTGCAGGTTCTACGTCAATGTTACGTTAATTTTAGATCTAAGGTTTGTTGACCTTTACTTTTTAAAGGGTTCTTATTTTTTCATTTGCAATGATTAGGCCTGAGTCTATGCACGAGTACAGTTTGACCCCACATTCGTTGTACGCTGCTGTCTCTGTGGGTCTTGAGACGGAGACTATTGTTGCTGTTTTGAATAAGTTGTCCAAGACGAAGCTTCCCAAAGAAATGGTTGATTTTATTTATGCTTCTACTGCTAATTATGGAAAAGTTAAGCTTGTGCTTAAGAAGAATCGTTACTTCATTGAATCTCCGTTCCCTGAGGCAAGTTGCTGCTCATTTTTATTTAAGTTTCTGTGAGCGCGTCTGCTGCTTGGGTTTTGTTCTTTGACTTGAAATATTCTTTTTTGGTATGTGTAGGTGTTAAAGACTTTGCTTAAGGATGAAGTAATTGGTCGATCAAGGATTAGATCTGAGGTTTGTTAAGTTGATGTTGTTGAAGTTTCTAAACATAGATCACTTTGAACAATTGTAATTGGTTGTAATTTTCATGATCTGAAGACAAACTACTTTACTTTTTAAAGTGAGTTTAATTATTCATAATACCTACATTGTTAAGGATTCTTGATTGAATCTTTAAAAAAAAAAAAACTTATCATTTAAGAACTCTATGTAGAATCAGCATGGAAATGATGGATTTATGATCAGCAAAGCTATGGGGGAAATTGAAACTAGTCATGATGAATTGCTAAATGGAGCAGAATTGGCAGCGGCAGCAGAAGAAAAGGAAGCTCACTCATTTGAAATTGATCCTTCTCAGGTTAGCTAATGATCCTTTTTAACAAAGGTTGCTTAGTCAAGCCCATATTGTGCCAGTCCTTTCCATAGGGAGCAATTTTTTCCCAATATTGAATTCCTTAAGTCAGTCAAACTTGAAAGTTAAAGCAGTAAGGGAATGAACTTCTATGGGTAAATTGGATGTGGCATATTTGCTACTCCACCAAGATCAAGGTAGACTACTTCGGTCATTTGATTGGGTTCAAATCTAATCTTTATATGGGATGCAATTTATAGTTTGCTGGACATTCGCATAACCCTATCTCAGGAGGTTCTTGTTTTATGAAAGACCATGATGGTAAATAAGTTGGACCTACCTAATGCACATGTTTTAGAACTTAGCTGGCAGTTTCTTTTTGTTTATGGTATATCTAGTGCCAGACTCTTCATTGAAAAGTATGTCTTGCTATCATGGCAAAGAGGGTATCAGATTATATAGTTGTTATTTGAAACATAAGTCAGAACTAATAGCTAATATAGGCACTAAGAAGCATTTCCACTTTGTTTGATTGATGCTACTGATGGGAGGAGTTGTGGGACTTCTTTTTTAATGACATAGCAATTAGAACAAGCATGGTTAATCACACTTAAAAGTATACATGTATTATTAAAATCTTTATCAACTTTCTTTGTTCATTTGACAGGTTGAAAATGTAAAACAGCGGTGTTTGCCAAATGCTTTGAATTATCCTATGTTGGAGGAGTATGACTTCAGAAATGATACTGTAAAGATCATTCCTTAACTTCTGCCTATTTTGATCATTAATCGACAGTTCTTGAAATGTTCTCATGAATATCTAGTTGATAATTTTGATGGCTAATCAGATACTGTGATTAATTGGTGCAAAGATTAGTGAGCTATCTGACAACTTAACTTGAAAACACTAGCTACATGTTCTTGGAGTATCAATTTCACTTTTGTATATGCTGTCCTGGGACTGCAGGTTAATCCTGACCTCAACATGGAACTGAAGCCATGTGCACAACCACGCCCATATCAGGAGAAGAGCCTTAGTAAAATGTTTGGAAATGGTAATGATGACATTAAGCTTGGACTGATAGTTCTGAATCAACTGGTGCTCCATGAAAATCTAGTTTCCACTGTGGCAAATTGAATGGTTTGTAATGATGCAGGTAGAGCAAGATCTGGCATTATTGTACTGCCCTGTGGGGCAGGAAAGTCTTTAGTTGGTGTTTCTGCTGCATGCCGAATAAAGAAAAGTTGCCTTTGTTTAGCTACAAATGCTGTGTCTGTGGACCAGTGGGCGTTTCAGTTCAGGCTTTGGTCAACTATCCAAGAGGAACAGATTTGTCGTTTTACATCTGACAGCAAAGAAAGATTCCAAGGAAATGCTGGGGTGGTTGTAACAACATATAACATGGTTGCATTTGGTGGTAAGCGATCTGAAGAATCTGAAAAGATCATTGAAGAGATTAGAAACAGAGAATGGGGATTGCTTCTAATGGATGAGGTGAAAATGATATGATAGTATGGTTAAAAAAAAAAAAGATTTTGTCAAGTTTTTCAGGTTGTTGACATCAAATGTATGATTGTTCTGATCAGGTTCATGTGGTTCCTGCTCACATGTTTCGTAAAGTTATTAGCCTCACAAAATCTCACTGCAAGCTTGGGCTTACAGGTACATTGTGATAATTTCAGTTTTATTGCTTTAACCATCATCTTTTGTTGAGATAGGGAATCATACCAATATCTATTTGCAGCAACACTTGTGAGAGAGGATGAGAGGATTACAGATTTGAACTTTCTTATTGGTCCCAAGTTGTATGAAGCAAACTGGTTGGATCTGGTCAAAGGAGGGTTTATAGCAAATGTACAATGCGCCGAAGTTTGGTGCCCAATGACAAAGGAGTTTTTTGCTGAATATTTGAAGAAAGAAAATTCCAAGAAAAAACAGGTTTCTTAGTGAATTGCTATCTGCATAGATGTTTGGGCATATTTTTGTTTGTTTGGTTGTTTTCTTTGATGCAGTTTCTTAAATTTCAGGCACTTTACGTGATGAACCCTAACAAATTTAGGGCATGTGAGTTCTTGATACGTTTCCACGAACAACAGCGCGGTGATAAGATTATCGTGTTTGCTGACAATCTCTTTGCACTCACGGAGTATGCAATGAAGCTCCGAAAGCCTATGATTTATGGTGCTACCAGGTAGTTTGTAACCATGAGTTTCTTTTAGAAACTTTCTTACTCACCGACATCTCAAGTTGTTAACTACTGATCTTTCAAAATTCAGCCATGCTGAAAGGACAAAAATTCTTCAAGCTTTCAAAACTAGCCGGGAAGTCAATACCATCTTTCTGTCGAAGGTATGTAGTTGATGGGTGAACTTTCATCTACAGTTTTGGTTTTGGGTTGAAAATGAAAACTATGAAGCCATCCTTTTTTGTAGTCTCATATCAAGTAATACTTATAGTGGGAATGGTCAATTTGTTCTTTCCTTTTAGGTGGGTGATAACTCCATAGATATTCCGGAGGCAAATGTGATTATTCAGATTTCTTCACATGCTGGTTCAAGACGACAGGAAGCCCAACGGTTGGGTCGCATTCTTAGGGCAAAGGTTAGCTTAAATTTTGTCTCATCTCGCATAGTTTTGAATGCTTGCTTGATTGGATTTGATTGTCAATAATCTGGAAACTTCTGCTTGACTATGTGGTACAGATGCTGATTTGTCAGGTCATATGTCAGCATCAAAACTTTGGAGTCTGACCCATCAAATACTTGATTAGATTTTATGTAATACAATGAATTTCACTTTGAAGCAAAGTATGCCCTAATAATTTATGTGTTGTTCTGAATCATTAAAATCCTGAGAATGTGGCTTTTAATATATGATATGAGGTACCATAACTGATTGATGTATGTGGGTGATGTGGCTAATACTAAGGATTAATAGAATGTTGGGTTTATAATTTTTCATTTTGATAAATGGGATAAATCTTCATCTGAATCGCCAGGGTAAACTGCAAGATAGGATGGCTGGAGGCAAAGAAGAGTATAATGCATTTTTCTATTCCCTCGTCTCCACTGACACACAGGTGCGCATTTATTTGTTTCAACTTTAGAATAATCCTACATCATATTTGACAAATTTCAACAAGAAATATTCATGATGAAATCATTGTTTTAAGGTTCGTTTCTTTTTTATCTTGATGCAGGAAATGTATTACTCAACGAAGAGGCAGCAGTTTTTGATAGATCAAGGGTATAGTTTTAAGGTATATTGTTCTGCTAGGTAGTTATTTCATCAACTGCACATTTTTGACGAATTAGGGCATTATTAACGCCAGTAAGTTGACAGTGGTAGACTATCATGATGCTCTGACTGTTTTCTATCAACTTGGTGGTTCCATGATTTATTGTTTTGAGTGGGTATTCCCATTTGTTAGATTAAGACTGATTTTTAGTTTGATTGGCTTCAAATATGACAGGTTATCACAAGCTTGCCTCCACCTGATTCAGGAGCTGATTTGAGCTACGACCGTCTTGATGAACAATTGGCACTTCTTGCCAAGGTTTTGTTGTTTTCTTTTTTCCTTTTGCTATTTGGCTTCTTGATTGTTGAAAATTTTAACATTTTGGAAACATTAGGTTTTGAATGCCGGTGATGACCAAGTTGGTTTAGAGCAATTGGAAGAAGATGCTGATGACATAACTCTTCATAAAGCCCGTCGCTCGGCCGGATCCATGAGTGTGATGTCAGGTGCAAGTGGGATGGTTTACATGGAATATAGGTATGTTTTCTTGTGCATAGAACTACATGTCCGTGCACTTGTTAAGAAGCTGTGAGCAGTTGACATCTTGATCTGTTGCTCCAAGTTTCTTTACTCTTATCCATTATCGTCACCATGCCCTTCTCTGTGCAGCACTGGAAGGAACAAACAGGGTTTGGCAAAGAGTAAGCCGAAGGATCCATCCAAGCGTCATTATCTATTCAAGAAGCGTTTTGGCTGAAATCAGTATCTATTCAAGAAGCGTTATGGCTGAAATCTTTCCTCTTTGCTGCGCTTTTACGATCAGATGAGCTAGAGGCCCGTACTGTAGTTATGTGGTTTGAGGACGTATGACAAAGTAACAGTAGATCCAAGTGCATTGCCACTTGTCATATTGTGGCATCCGAAATGCTCCTGTTTTGAGACAATATCAGTATCTGCGCTTTGTCTCTGCATTTGCTGATGAAAGGGATGTCCAAGGGACTTGGGACTTCTTTAAATATCATCCATGAAAGCCTATATAAGAATGTATAATACAAGAAGTTTGAAATGGTTGGTTAAATATTATCATACTCCTATGTGATAATTGTTCAACTAGTTGACTATTATTCTTTACTCCTGCTTCGTGAGTTCTCTAAGCCTTTGCCCGCCATCAATTTGACACGTACTATTGCCGTTATCCCTTGTAATGTGCAGCAAATTGGTACAAGTAACGTGTTCGGAAAAATTTCCCATCTCCCAACTCAAACGGGAGCACACAGTATGCTACTGGAAATATCTGCCTCAGTTAAGAAATTGAACAATGAGTCTAGTCCCTGACCAAAATATGTCTATAATTGTTAGATGAATATCCCCTGGTTTTTGATTTTGTCCAATTGATTGTTAATCTGAAAGCAGTGTGTGTATGATTTCAATGGACACATTATGTGTATTTTAATAATATCTATGCACAGTCATAGTTCCGGGCTCTTAAGTGTAAGCAAAATCATAATATGGATGAAAAAGGGTTGAAATACTAAATGAACTAGCTAAACGCTATCAGTCGTTAAATGTGGACGTATTGCTTTTTGGAGTATAGCTCCTAACGTTATCATTTTGAATTTCATGCAAACCTTAATAATGATGTTAGAAAAGTAAAAAATAAGAGCATATGCGATCCTTCGGAGCCACGTTTACTGCAACACGATACACAATCAAGCAAGACAACCTAAAAAGAATTATTGACCGGTAAATTGTAGCCCAAATTAACAAAAACTATTGACAAAATGAAATTTTTTTAAGAATATTTAAATCATGTTTTTATATATATTTTACTTATGTGTACACCATTGATTGTAGTTTGGTTTTAATTTTTATAGTTTTATAGCTTTGATGACATCAAATTAAGATGATTATGTCACTAACTACATCTAATATTTATAAATAACACTGGTTACATTCATCAAATCAAGATATTTAAAGAATGGGTTTAGTCGTTTAGCCTTAAAATAACCAACAATAGATAAGTCCTGAATTTGTATCAAACCAATTATAACAAGGTAGCCTTTTGGCTATGGCCTTGTTTGGTGAAGAGCTGATCAGCTCTTTTTTAGCTGGTCAACTTAATTTAACTTATTGACTTTAAGAAAAATCTTATAAGTTTGTTTGATAAAGAGCTGGAAATTTTGAACCAGCTGCTCTGAGGAGCGTTTTCTCCTATCGGCTGAATTTTGTTTGGACAAGTCTCCATTTTGTCCTCGTTTAACTCTCTCACGTCTGTGTCTCACATCTCAAATTCTCCAGTCTTCTCCCTTCTCTTGTTGCTCTCGTTTTCTCTCACCGCTCACCCTCATCCGAGAAAAGGCAGTGCCCCCATGACAAGTGCGGCTACTAATACGATCTTGTTTTGGGAGGACCCGAATAAGAAGATTCAGAAACCGTATACGATTACCTAGTCTAGAGAGAGCTGGACTGAGCAGGAACACGACAAGTTTCTCGATGCTCTTCATTTGTGAGTTTCTTTTCGAGTTTTTGGGATTGAATTTGTTGTGTTGCGCGGGAGATTGATGCGAAGGGGATTTCGAAAATTTTTATTCTTTGTGCGTGATTTTGTATCGGTAATCAAAATGGGAGATTGGGGTTCTAGTGTGTGATTAGCTTTTATTGTTAGTTTCAGTTTCCATGGTTGGGAAATGAAGTGTAATGTTTCTTATTCATTTGATTCAGAGAATGGATTTATAATTCGGTGAAACAATGTGGATTTAACGTTTTTGCTATGTGAAGTTCCAAATAATGAATCTACTTGATTGCTGTTTTAAAAATGTTTTATGTTTTAGTTATTCTTTCTCTATAAAGGAAGCTCTGTGCTTATGGGATGATATTTTCTGTTATGTGTGTTGTCAGTGCAGGTTTGATCGTGATTGGAAGAAAATTGAAGCATTTGTTGGGTCAAAGACAGTCATCCAGGTGCATATGGGCTCCAGGAATCGTGGAGTAAATAATTTCTCTTTGCTGATGTACAATAACTAGTTACTAACATTCTTTACAATCCATTTACGAATCTCCCTGTTCCTGTATGTATGACAAGTTCAAGTTGGTCCAAATGCAGTTCTGCCGGATTTTGCCCAAGTATACAGTTTCATTGGGAGTGTCTTTGACCCCAATGCTAGTGATCACTTGAAGAGACTAAAACAGATGGACCCCATAAATTTGGAAATTGTAAGGCCTTTTATCTGTGTTTTCACTTGTTTCACTTTACAGTACTTTTGCTTGTATAGTTTTATAGGTTGGAATTTGTGAGGGTTTTGGTATGCGAAGAGATGGTTGCAGAGATTCTATAATTTGTTGAAAGAGTGCAATGAACTTGCATCTGCTGTTCCTCCTTCTGTAAAAGATATCATTATAAGTTCATATGGGATTTGAGGGTCATGTAAGTTCCTTGATTTCAATAGTAAGCTAACAGCTATAGTTAGCTATTATTTCCTTTTATTGTGAAGAGCTCGATTTCTTCATCACATTGAAATTGTACATCATGAGCCCGTGTATCTAATCTTGGACTGTTAGGTTGTCCCCATTAAGCTGTTATTATCCTGTTTTTATGCACTGTCTAACTGAATATAGTCATTACAATGTATTTTGAAATAATCAGTTTCAGTTTTCTTGTCATGATTTTCTTTTTCCACATTGTTTGACAATTATTGTTATGTTTAACTTCCACTTTCCCTTGCCAATCAGTGTCTACTCCATTGAAGTTGAGGACATATCTGAAGGTGGAAACATTTATGTTCAGTCTGATGGAGAACATTTGGGGTTCCTTCCTAGGAAGTTTCATATTTTACCTTCTGCCATTGAGATGATACGTTAATTTAGGATCAACCAACCAGTAAACTATCGCTTTTGTTCTCGCTGCTTGATCCTATACAACCTTTTCGACTGCTGTTTTTTGGGAAAGCTAGAAACAAGATCAGAAAGGACAGGCTCTCGTGCCACTGTTTCATTCTATGCATTTTTTGAACGAAGCAATTTCATTATCTGTCCAAATGGGTAAGCACGGGCTTTGACCATTTTCCAGGAAAATATTTTGAGCTTCTGCTGATTGTTTGTGTGATATAAGCCAATGTCTTGAGCTGGACTCAATGAAGGGATCGTTTCTTGTGATAGAGCTTGCCTTCTGTGTTAGGTCCTCAACATGAGACATATAGATGTAAAAGACTTTTTGCTTGTTCTTATTGACCAATATCGTAATTTGTTACAATTATGACTATATTATCTAAGATAGCATCTCCATTGTTTGTTATCGTCTCAATACTTTGTTTGAATCCGTAATTCAAAACCTTATTTGTCTACCATCCTTGTATGTCTATTAATAAGCAATTTTAAATAAGCACGTTGATTAGATACAATCTTCATGGACGTAAGTAGGATTTTTAATGGGTCGGTCCGAATTTAGTTAAATCTAAATTAGCATGTTGAATTTAAGTCAAGTTTAATATGACACAAATGATTGAATTAGAAAAAAAAATCAAATTTGAGATGAAAGTTGAAAACTTTTTTAAAATTTTCTTTTAAATTTCAGTCTAAGTTTGAAATTAAACTTGACTTGATTTGTTATTAGTTGATTCAAATTAGACTTGATTTGGTTTGTTAAGTTGTTTAAACTTAAATTAGAGACTTGACTTTGTTAAATTTAAGTAACTCAAATTCAATTTAATTTGTCATTGGTATACATAATTTGACCATTAAGAAAGAAGGTTTAGAAAGAAAATTTCAAGTTTATCTTTTTCTAATATTATTTAATTATTTAATAGTTGTTTTGTTACCAAAAGAAGCATAATTTTCTTAAATTATTATATATAAACAAATAGTAATTTAGTAAAAATGTTACCATTATATAATATTTAAAATAAAAATATACTACAATTTTATATAATATTTAAATAATATTCACAAGTTAATTCTATTATTCATTTTAAATTAAGAGATAAAATAATTTTAAATTAAGTAATTAATATTCGTATCCTTACAAATTTTTTTAAAGCTATATCCTTATAAGTCATTTTACACATAAACAGCTAATACTAAACAGCTAATTTTACCAAATATTAAATGACAAACAGCTAGTGCAATCAGCTCGTCAAATCAGCTAATAGAATCAACTATCAGCTAACAGCTGATATAATCAGTTAACAGCTAATACAATTAGCTGATTGCCAAACATGACCTTTTTATGCATATATTTATACACTGTTCTAACTGAACCATGCCCCTTGATTGCTTATTAGTCCTCATTTCTCATTGTAATATGCGACTCAACCTTATTTTATACTTCCTCGTATGATTATCTCTTAGTTTTCATTTTGTTAAATTGTCATTTTTGTGTTAATTTTGTACATAAATCTCTTTAATGTGTTGAAATTATTATTCAAAATTAATGGACTTGTTTCTTAATTGTTCTCAAATGATTTTCAACACTTGAGAGATGAAATTGAATAAAAAAGATGCAAGAAAAGTAAAGATAATTCGAGTTCTTAGCTGACAGAAAAATAATTGACTAAATGTGAACACGTGCAAGGATAAAGAATACCTGCAGAATCTGTTTTAAAATTAGATTTAATTCATCTAAGATCTTCCTGATCTTGAAAATCAAATTGTTACCTTATTAATGGAGATTTGCAACTTGAATATGAGAAAAGAATATCCGCGAAAAAAGGAGAGGAGGAGAACATTGGAGAGGATAAAAAGAAGACAATTTTATTGTTCAATTGATAAAAATAATTTGTTTTAATCATATTTTAAATATATTTAATTTTTAATTAATTTATGATTACAAATTTTAAATATTAAATTTTTTATTTTGTAAATTTAATTTTTGATCTAATTTTTAAAATATTAATTTAAAGTAATTAATTTTCATTCCATATTAGATTTGACCTATTATTTATTCCTTTCAAACGGTCAGTCTAAAATTTTGGACCTAATCTTTGCAGTATTGTATTATGTTTTTGGTCAAGCTTTCGATAATTGACCACCGCCATTTCACATAATCACAGTCAAAACAAAATAAGTACATTATAAAAATCATCCTTCTCGGTGTATTTCTTTTCAGATACAGAAATGAAAAGCCAAAGCAGCACTGAATTTGATGGAATGGACATTGTATTATATAATAATGATATGAACATGACAATTCTCCCACCACTGGGTCTTTTGCCATTGCTGTCTTAAATTCTGCACCCAATCCTTCAATATGACCACACCCTGCAAAACGACAATCCAAATTAATGCCGTTTATGGCAAGGCCAAACAACCTCCTCCTGACCACCAATAACGGGAGATGGAGATGGAGATTGGCGACACACACACCGTGGCTGTTGTTCAGGAACTTGGCACCCATTGATCTGAATTACATTTACCAACCACTCAATTGTTTCGCGGCCACGAATCGCGCCATAGCCCGTAAATAATTGGTATCAGATTTTTTTTTTGTTCCATTATAATCTTTATTATATTTTATTAAAATTTATTTACTAAAATATACCTCACATTAATATATGAATGATATTTAATAGAATAATATTGAATTTTATGGGTAAATACCCATCTCTCTAATTTCAACATATTTTGTGGACTGTTTTTTTTTAATATTTATCAATTATTTACGTTAAATTTATGATATGTATAATATTTTTATTTTATTTTATTTATAACAATACATTGTCAATTATTATAAATAACGTATATTAAATCAGCAATATAATATCTTGTAAGATTAATTCTACGACAAGTAATTCTAATTTGTAGAAAATACTGAATATAGTTAAGTTTACTATATATATATATATATATTATGATATAACTCTAATGAAATATTAACTAAATAACAACTTATATTTAAACATATATTTAATTTAAATAAAAAGAAAAAAAATTAAAATAAAACTTCTTATTTTTCACATATATTCGTATCATACATAATAAAATATTATTTTATCAATTTTTCTCGTAAAACTCTGAAAAAAATTTAAAGTAAATTAATAAAAATTACTTAAGTAAAGTGTTACCTATTAAAACTAATCTTACT
>JANZLH020000137.1:116126-127751 GCA_026770325.2 Erythroxylum fimbriatum
TATTGCATCCCTGAGTTTTTAAATTTATAATTATTATTAATAATAAAAATTATTTCTAATTGAAAATCAAAACTTAATGTGTAACTAACTATTGTGATTTGATTGAAACAATTGATGATATATATAAAAAATAGACTAATAATTTAAAAATAATATAAAAGTATATAATTATAAAGAATGTAATGTGAAATGATTTATGGTACACAATTTTAATTAAGTTAGTCAAGAAATGTCCACAATCTAATATTATTTGCTGAATTTAAAAATAAGATAACATCATATAAATAAATAATTGATATTATCTTTATTACATGTAAAGTCCAAACTGTAAGGATTTTTAATTAAACATCTGGGCTTATACGTATATAATTGTATATAAAGGCTATCATATAAAGTTGAACTTAATTAATTAAAGTGGTCTAATATGTTTATGGTATTTTGGGCTTTATGCATTTATTTTAAGTGTGAGCTTTATATGTGCAGAAACCGAGTTTATAATTTATAGTTTTATGATTGGCCAAACTAGAAATTAGATTAGGTTTTACCTTAATATAAGTGGTTATGGTCCCTAAATTAAATGTAGGCTTAATTCTTGTCAGAAATCCCACCATCAAAGAGAAAATAGAGAGTTACCTCGTTTCAAACAAAAAAAAGAGAGTTACCAAAAACTTCAAAGAAAGGGTTACGCTTTAATTTGGAAGACAAAACTGTAAAATACCAGTGTAAATTTTAACAATAGATTCAGATACGCTTTCGCTTTTATTCAATTCTTGATGGTTTGATACGAATAGATGTTGGATTTTAAAGAGATTAAAATCCCAACACAAACCCCCCATTTTTGTAGGGGAAAAAAAAAAAGAAAAAAGTAATGCAAAATATTTCAAAAACTGGGAGGCAACGATAACAACTGACCAACTCCCAACAGAACAGATGGCTACCTACCTACCACCGCCTCCTACCCTCCCAATGCCGTTTGTCTGATTCTTTCAACATTAGTTATCAGATCAATGTCATATATTTTTTTCTTATGACAATAATAATATCCACACACTCAAAACACGGCATGTATCGTCTGTTGTTTTTATTCAGTTCTTACTTTGTCCCTTTTGATCTGAGCCGTTGGTTGTGTAACCTGGTGGTTGCGTGAATGGTAATGATTTCATAGCACAGAATCGCATTAGTTAGAAGCGCCAGAGGATCTGATCCCTTAAAATACACCAGTCTTTCTCTTCACATTTTTCTTTTCTTTTCTATAATTCACGTTAAGGATAAAATAAATTGTCCTTATTATATATACAATAATACGAAAATTTAAAAAAAATAAAGAAGAAAACAGAAAAACGTGCCTACATAACAACTCCGTCACATTTTGGTTATCACCTTCTCTTCTTCTTCCTCGTCTTCACCTAATAACTTCCTGCAATTTTGGAGAACAATTTATTTTGACTCAGTCAAAAACAAGCAAATCCCCAATTCCTAGGGTTTCTGAATCTGCTTCGGGAACCCTGGTTTTTTGGTTTTATTCTTTTACTCTCTTCGTAGCTTGCAATCCAAGGTCCATCTTTCATTCTCTTTCTTTTTCTAGCTTCTTGATTATGGGTTCTTGTTTCCTTTACGCGTATTCTTATGTGTGCTTTCTGAGAAGTTGGAGGAGAAAAGATTGTGACGACGAGGAATACAATTTAATTATAACCAGACTTTTCATGTTTTGTTCCATTATTTTGTTTAGATTGAGTTCTTGCTTGTTAGCTTTGTAGTTCGCTTTCATGGAGACGGCCTTTTGATCTATGCTCGTATGTCCTATTTATTTTCTAAATTTTTGGACGGTGCATTGTCCTCCGTCGGCGTGAATTTTGGACATTGAAACCAAAATTGTGTGGGACGCCTAGGATTGTTTAACTGAACTGTTTCATCTCAAAAATGGGATGCGATAAGCGAAAGAAAGGATTGGATAAGCTAAATAAGGGAATGATGCAGTTGGTGAAAAAACTGATCAATTTTGTGTATGGTTAGGTATAATTCTGGTTACATTGTATCTAATTATTTCGCTGATGAAATTATTCTCTGTTATCTTGGAATACCAAGCAATAAGCCTCAATGCTTCCAAATGCTCTGTTTCACTCATCTAGTGCCTGCTTCAAAATATTAGATTATGGTTGTGAGTTTTATTATGTGTTAGTTCGTGAAACTATTTAGCAGTAATTTGTAGCTTTTCTTTCATTTCTCCTTTTTCTTGCTCATAGCTGCCAAGTAGATTGTGCTCCGAGTGGTAGCATAAATAATAGACATTCACTTGTCAAAAGAAGACAGCAAAAGCTGCGATTCTATATGTTTAGTGGTTATTAACACTTTTAAGTGTTCAAATTCTGCACGATCAATACATGTGAAGCAATGCTAATGAGATCGATCCTTCTTGATAAGTATCTTTTTGTCCTAGGCATAGATATCTAACAAATTTTCTCTTGATTTCAGCCTGAACTTTTGCGTTGACCATCACAATGTCGAGCTTGGGGGAACCACTAGGACTTAACAAGTTACCAAGCATGAGTACCATTGATATGATTCAAAGGTTCTCATCTGGTGCTTGCCGTCCCAGAGTTGATGATATAGGAATGGGAAGTCGCTGGATTGATGGAAGAAGCTGTAACTCTTCCAACTGTTGTGAGTAAGTACTTGCGATATTATGCTTCTCCTCTTTGTCACATCGTCTGGATTATTCAATTTCCCTTTCACATGCAATAAGTAAAACTTGTGATCACTTTGGTTTCAGAGAAGATTATGAGGAGTATAAAGGGGAAACATTTCCCTGGAAAAGACAGACAAGAGAACCATCCCAAGGTGACTCCTTTAATCGGAGGAGTACAACCATAGGCAGGAACTATAAGGTATCTGTAACTTTTAACGAGTCGACTACTTTTCTGATTGACATTATATCTCCTAAGTCAATGAAAAAGACAAATAGCATACAGCAAATAGGGTGATTTCATGAGTATAGTAAAACCATAATCTTCTTGTACAGATTAGAAGATTGAGGTCATTATCTTCGATAAATAAGAATCCAAGTTTCATTTCTCATTCCTGCATTGCATTTGCCCAAATGTCTATCTCTTTACAATTTATGCAGTTAAAAAAATTTAGTTCCCTCTTATTTGTGTTCTGATTTTTCTTTTCCTGATATAATGCAGCTTTTGAATGGTATATCGAAGTTTGTGAAGATAGTAGAAGTTGGTCCCAGGGATGGATTACAAAATGAGAAAAGCATAGTACCTACAGATGTGAAGGTTGAACTGATTCAAAGACTAGTTGCTGCGGGGTTACCGGTTGTTGAGGCAACAGGTTTTGTGTCACCTAAATGGGTGCCGCAGGTAATTTAATTCATTCATTTTAAGTTCAATCAAGTTGTGTGTATGTGGATGATCTTGTCAAATTAGTATGCTGTAGTAATGATCAGATGTGCTTTTTTTTCTTCGTATCTGATTTGGCGATATCAATTATAAATTTATGCTACATTTGTTGAAGTTTTGAAGAGTTTCACCATATCTTAGAAACACCTTTATACAATCATTAACCAGCGAAATGAACACATGTTTATTAAGTGTTATTGCAGACTGTTTTATCATGAAGGTTATATCATTCTATTAGTTTCTCCTTCTTCTTCTCTCTATGCCTCTTTTTGATTGTGGTTCCTCGCTTATGTTCATTTATCTTCTGTTGTTTTTTGTCTTTTACCATTTATTTTACTGCTTCAAACAGCTGGCAGATGCAAGAGATGTAATGGAAGCTGTTCGTAGTTTGAAGGGCTCTAGATTACCTGTCCTTACTCCTAATGTAAAGGTGGGATATCTGACACATTAATTGGAGTTCAAACATTGCCTTGATGGTATGTCAGAATCTGAAGATGTAATCTGTTTATTTTCTAGGGGTTTGAAGCAGCAGTTGCAGCGGGTGCTAAGGAAATAGCAGTTTTTGCCTCAGCTTCTGAGTCATTCTCAAAGTCAAACATCAATTGTAGCATTGAAGAGAGTTTTGTTCGTTATCGTGCCGTTACTCGTGCTGCTAAAGCACTCTCAATACCTGTTCGTGGGTATACATTATCTATCTTTTGACTGGAATCCTTATTGAGAGATCTGATATCTTTCTGTCATCTGCATGTGGTGCAGATTAAACCTTCTAATGGACAACTTTGTAAAAGTCTTACACCTGTTTGATATCTTTTGTTCTATTATTGTGTTGTGGCTGGAATTGTCCAGATATTATCTGTCGACCACCTCATGTTTCTCTAATCCTATTAGCTAAGCCTAAGATAGATTGCTGATCAGTTCTTTTGGTCTTGATGCTAACTGTCTTAGAGGTCTTGTGATCTGTGTTGTACAAAGTCTTTAAAGATAAATGTAGGAACTATAGACATGGTTATTTGTAAGCATTATTTGAATTCTAAAAGGGTTAGCTTTTACATTAGAAGCTATAGGTGATTATATTCTTGTACTAATTTTTCAGAAGTAGCATATTTTGAGAAAATGAATTGCTATTGAACTTGATAGGTATGTGTCTTGTGCTGTTGGTTGTCCTGTGGAAGGAGAGATTTCTCCATCAAAAGTGGCTTATGTGGCAAAAGAACTTTATGACATGGGTTGCTTTGAGATATCCCTTGGTGATACAATTGGAGTTGGTACACCCGGTAATGATTATGCAATAATATATTAGAATTTATTCAATCTTTCCTATCTTGCTCTCTTTGTTTCATGATTTCCTCAGTCACGTGCCTCTGCATGCACAACAAGCAATGCCCTTGGTCTGTTTGATCAAAGTGTAGCGGTTAACATATAGGAGTTTGTTTTGTTGAACTTCTCCTTCGTATTCCAAAATTTGCTCATCTGTTATTCTTAGGTTATCCAACACTTCTAGCTATTTCATATTTTCCAAAGGTTAATCAGTGGTGCTTTTTTGTGTTGATGGCTTCTCTCTTGAATTGGCTTGGTCCCCATCTAAGTAGTAATTGCATCTTTCTAGGGTGCCTGGGGCTCTTGTGAATCTTAATTCACAAGTAAAACTGATGGAGTTAACTTTACTGCCTTCTAGTTGATTGTTCCAATGTAAACTCAATTGTATTATTGTCTCTCGAGTTGGTGACATTGTGTTATTCTCAGTTACCCTCCCTTTGATGTGGAACAGGTACTGTTATTCCTATGCTCGAGGCTGTAATGGCTGTTGTTCCGGCTGAGAAGCTTGCTGTCCATTTCCATGACACCTATGGGCAATCGCTTTCAAATATTTTAGTGTCCCTTCAGGTAAGAACTATACTTCTAGTTCTCTCTCGGGATGGATGAGTACAAGTTAATAACTGCATTTTGTCGATTAATAGCATAGTTTATGGCTCTTTCCATCCATGACTTGGATACTCAGGCAGCTTTTATCAGACTATATCTTAATTCTACCTTTTAGTCACGCCGTGCTTTCAGCTCCATTCAAATTCTTAGCATATATTTGTTGGGGATTAGTAATTCTCTATACTCACATCTTATGTGGTTATTTAAGAATTTATCGTTCATTTTTATAGCCCGATGTGATGTATATGTCATAACTTTTTGCTATTTTGTCTCGTAACAGATGGGGATTAGTGTAGTCGACACATCTGTGGCAGGTTTAGGCGGGTGCCCCTATGCAAAGGGCGCTTCAGGCAATGTTGCAACAGAAGATGTACTTTACATGCTTAAGGGGTTAGGTGTGAATACAAATGTGGATCTTGCAAAACTTCTTTCCGCCGGAGATTTCATCTGCAAACATTTAGGTCGTCAACCTGGATCAAAAAGTGCAGTTGCGTTAAGCCGAGTGACAGCTGATGTCTCTAAGATATGAGAGGTTTCGGGCCTTCCAACTTTGCAATGCCCTTTTGGTAGAAAGAGTGGCCCACAGGGTGTTGTTTTGTAACCTGTGTATTGCATTGTGATACAATCATATACTTTTAGAAATAAATGAAATTCAGAGCCTCAAGTCAACAAGAGGTAATTTATGTCATGGGAATTGTACTCAACATTATAACCCTTCTGTTTGTACCATAAAATGGTCATTGGGTTCGATAGTAACTTGTGCTACTCTTTCTTTACAGTTTATGCGGGAACAAAATGTTCACTCTTTTCTACAACTTAGAAAGTTCCATTACTATTCTCACTTTCCTGGAACCTAAAATGGAAAATGATAAAAAAGTACAATAAATCTTATTTTTATTGCCAACCTACTTGGAATACAAGGGGACTGGATGTAAGCTTGATTGTTAATCAAACTAATATAAATTTACTGTGTCATTCTTTCTCTCTTACTAACTTTTAAATTTTCATGTTATAAGTTTGTGTTTTTAAGAGGCTCTTTCAATTTTTCAATAGGCTCCTTTTGTTTCTATAAAGCAAAAGATTCTTTTTGCTCTAAGCGTCAACACACTCCTATCAATTAAGAGGCTTGTTTCTATTTGAGCACTAGTAGACTTCTATCGATTGACATGCTCCTTTCTTTTTGAGCACGAAATGGATCCTTTTGATTAATAGACTTCTTTTGAAGACCTATTGGTTCTAACAGCTGATTATAGAGTGGATCATTCAAACCTTTCAACTCATAGATATGAATCTCGAACCTATAAATGGGGATGGAATCCACTATTTCTTTATCCATTTCTATTTACTGCTTGTTTTTTATTTTTTTGTTTGATCCTTAGGATCAATACAATTTTTTTCTTTTTTTTACAAGCGAAATGCCTAGAAAAAAATTATGGTTGGGAGGGTTCTTCTTATTTGTAGGTCATTTATGGCACGCGGGAAGGGCTCGTGCAGCTGCAGCAAGATTTGAAAAAGGAATTGATCGCGACTTTGAACTTGTTCTTAGATATCCTTTTTTTACATTTGATCTAATCTTTGCTGTCTCCCAATTGTTTTGTTGTAAACAATCGGGAGACAACATATTCCATTTCATTATTGTCTATTCTTGACTAGGAATTATCTAAAATAATTTATTTTTGTACTTTGATTTTTGTATTTTAAATAGCTAACATGATCATTTCTTTTTAAATGTTAATAGGTTCGTGTTGAAGTTTAATAGGACCTTTCCATTTATCAACCCATTTTGTTTAAAAAGGATTTTAAAGATTTAAAATACCTTGCAAAATTTTTACACATAATTCATCCCCTCTTATATGTGTTTGCTTTATCATTAGGTTTTACATTTATTGTGTTTTATAACACATGATAGATCATGGCAAATAACTTAAGAATCCTTAAAGAACAATCCATCTCAAAGCCTCCTTACTTCAATAGAAACAACTACGCCTGTTGAAAAGAGAGAATGACCATCTATCTTCAATCAATGGGTATCGAAATCTGGCAAGCTATCAAAGCTGAGGCTATACCTCCTACTACTGACAATGTAGAAGTGTAGACTGATGCCGATAGATGAAATGCACAGTTAAATGTCAAAGCAAGATATCATCTTATATGTGCATTATCTCTAGAAGAGTACGAAAAGATATCCTACTGTTCTACAACAAAAGAAATGTGAGATAACCTTTAAGTTACTTTTGAAGGAACAAATGAGGTAAATAAATATAGAATAAGTCTTTTAATGCATTAATAAGAGACTATTTGCATGAAACAGGTAGAAACAATAAACGAATTCTTCGAACATTTCAAAAACGTCATCACTACCTTGAAAAACTTGGGCAAGATATATTTAAATGAAGAGCTGGTAACAAAAATTCTAAGATCATTGCCAAAGGAACGGAGACCCAAACTAACATCTCTGGAAACCCCAAAAGATCTCGATACAATCTCACTTAATTGTTTAAGAGGAAACTTAATGATTCATGAAGTCGAGTTTAGGCAAAATGAAGGATCCTCATACAGAAGAGGAATGACATTAAAAGCAGTTAACGAATCAAATCCATCAAATGATGATGAAAGTGATACTGAGTTACAAATAGATGGAAATGACGAATTCAATTTCATGGTCAGAAAATGTAACACCCCACTCCCGCAAGACCCGAACCCGACATCGATGGTGATATTCGAGTCCGTGCCCAGCAAGGGTGACGTGCTAGAGCACTCAATCATTTAAAAGTCGATGTAAATTTTTTTAAAAAACACTAACATATTTTGCAAAATTCGATATTCAGATTGGGCCCATTATCATTCATAAATATTTACGATCAACACATTACAATCATTATAATTTCCAATAGCCCATTATAAATACAAGACACTATTTTACAAAAATTGCGGAATACAAAATTTGTACAAAATAATCAAATACAGAATGCAGACGCAACTGATCCCGACCTCTTTCTTCACTCACATGCAGTAGATATACTCCCGTTTGCCTGACGGGGTATTCTTCAGAGTCCTGAAAAATATTTGCAAATTTTTGGGTGAGTTTGGAACTCAGTGAGTGACCATCATCGATGGCTCACCCAGTCACATAACACATATTTCACATTCATAACATTTCATATTTCACACTTCACATTCAATACAATTTGATCATTCATAGTATGCATATGCTTTCCTATAAAGGGCTCATTAAGCGTTAAACGCATCTTAGGGGTAGGAGAACCCTCTGGGTATGCACTACTTCCCTTCGAGCTCGAGGCTCTTTTTCATTTGTTGAGCTTTAAGTTCTAATCGTTGGCCACTCTGATCACAACTACCATTATGTTTCATGCATTCATAAAGTGCATCGGTCACACTTGCACAATCCCATTTAGTCACATTCCCATATTATCGATCATCGGACCTTAGTCTGGCATTCAACATTAAGTTGAAAATTGCTTTTTCGCATTTTCAATTGCATGAAATACGTATTTAGAAAACACTTAGTTCGTCCAATTCACATTCAAGTAGCACTTCAATATCCAATTCAAACATGTTCATATAACCCGTCAATAACCGAGCAGTACAAGAGTTCAAATAAGGCAAACAATAAAAGGAGACCATCTCGGTCTACTCACAGTACGCTCCAGATTAGCATTTGCTTCCACTTTCTGGGAACACCTGAATATGGACATTCCGCCTATACAATCCATTTATGAAAGATACACATGTGTCACAAATGGTACAATCATAAGTGTTTAATAGTGCACATGACCGAAATGAAATATGTATAATGTCTGTTTATGATAATCCCGGGTATCATTTCATTAACACTATCTTCTGAAGGTTGTACACTTCAATGTCTCAAGTTTCTATTGCCACCAAAATCACTCAATTCGGTTCGGAAACGAAGAAGTTCTAGCCAAAACATTTCCAGATCAATAATAAACAAAGACTGAACATTATACCGAACTTCACTCCAGAAATTGAACATCTTAGAAGCTACATTGTCGATCGACTCCTTCAGATAACTTGTAGGTCCATGTCTCTAGTTTAATTTGCAATAAGAATCAACTCAATCGAAGCTCTGTAGCTCAAGATATCAGCATGTTCAGAAAGATATACAACTCATACTCTTTTAATCGGTCATCCCACTTTGAATCGATCTATCTTTCTTAGTTAGAACTTAAGAATTATAAACTTGGTATTGAGAGATAGAGGGATGTCTTAGGAAGCCAACGCTTCGATAATCAGATCGATCGGATATCGGACGAAAGAGTTATGGCCAAAACCAGGAAGAGAGGTCGGTCGGCCAAACGACCAAAGTCGATCAGTCAGAAGATCAAAGTCGATCGGTCAGAAAACCAAAGTCGATCGGTCAGAAAACCAAAGTCAATCGGTCAGAAGATCAAAGTCGATCGGTCAGAAGACCAAAGTCGATCGGGAAATCAAAGCTCGGTCAGAAAATAGAGCTCGGCCAACACTTAGTCTGTCAGTCAGGAATTTAAAAAGCGATCAGCCAAAATACCAACGGTCGGTCGGTATGCTTATGATCAAGAGCGGAGGGAAGTCGGTCGGTCGGTCACGCCTAATCCGACCTTCAAATTTCTAACCTTCATATCCTTTGGCCTTGAGCTCCAAATTTTACAAACTTGATACCGTTGGAAAGATAAAAGACCGATCTACAATTTTCATGAACGACCCAAAAGCAATTTAGGTCTCTAAAGGGTCAAAAATTCACTCAAAGGTGACTGATCGACAATCTCCTCATAAACAGTACCAGAACTTGTAATTATCATAACTTTCTACATCATTGTCCAAAAATTCCATACTTTATATCAATGGAACGATCAGGACACATTTCACAACTTCTTAAAGACCGTAGAAACAAATTCTACCTCTAACTAGGTCGAGTTTCCACATTTTTACACTGTCTAGAGTTTTGCACTGACACTCATCCAATCACCCCTTTGAAATCCATTCAATCTCCAAGCCTCTCTATACCCTTACATGTATTATCACTCATCCAACACATACAAAAAACCAGATCTGAACATCATTTATCATCACCCATGACACAAGCATAAGCGTTGCAATATCAAAACATCACAACTAATGCATTTAACTAACAATTTCTGACATAAACACAATTCTTACCTACTTAAGCTTCCGCTTCTTCAATTCTTCGAAATTACTACATCATCTCTACTTCTCAACACCATACATGACCGTCACCTTCTCAAAAGAGATGAGGTTTACGTTGGGCTCTTTAGGTGAGCTAAAGGGAGAGAAAGCAAGGTCAAAGGACACTAGAAAAGATAAGCAAACTTGTACAAGGAGCAGAGAGAGAGGAAGCTACGAGAATGATGGTGGAGAAAACAAGAAGGCAAAACTCATTTGGCTTTCTCCTTTTTAAGATGTCGTGGGTTTCACAAAGCATTTAATGCTTAAAGAGTGTCATGACACATGTCGTGACACTTGCCCTAAAAAGGATTAAAAGTACATCTTTTCTTTTGACTTCTTAGCCATTTATCTCTAATTCATTTATCACTCAAATTTGTAATCCAATTGTCTCCCAAAATTCTGATGGCGCAAATCAATAATTCCTAAAATCATGTATCTGATTTCCAGTGCCATTAGACAGTAATTTTCTACTACTGGTAAACGATCAATCTGTCACTTGGCATTTTTCCTAGTTCGGGAAATTCCCCAAAAATTTTAGAAAAATTTCCTAAAATTCTCCAAATTACTAAATCAACAATTTCACTCCCTAAATCAGTTTTCAATACCAACAATCCATAATTCTCAATCCAATTACGTGCATTACCAATTATACCCGGAATGTCAATAATTGCATGTACACTTATTGTTATATGCAAGGATTTGCTAGTCATGTGCATGTGCACCTTATGTAATGCATGAGCATGAGATGTGTTGTCCCAATTTCTCTGATTAATCTCACATGTACCAAATGTGTCGGACCCCAGCCCCGGAGACCGGCTGTCCCGGGAGGTGAGCCCTGTTGGGACCCCTTCCCGAGACATCTTTCACTTGATTCGATCTTGCCCTAACCTTGTTGACCTTTTTAACTTGATATTTATACCATCTCACTTTAGTGGTGAGCTTACATTGTTTAGGACTTCAATCTTGACTCCCAAAAGAAAAATGTGAAAATTTGTCATTTAGAGCCATATCCGTTGAACGGACATGTATGTCCGTTAAACGGACATGATTTGGACTGGCATGCCTTTTTCCCGAGAGTGTCCGTTAAACGGAC
>JANZLH020000137.1:127851-139334 GCA_026770325.2 Erythroxylum fimbriatum
ATTGATTAGTTTTTTATTATTAAAAAAATCTACCAGTCAGTAGTTTTTGTAAAAAAATATTAATTTTTTTTACTTGTTTGATAATATTTTATATATTAATCTTTTCTTTGCTTATGGACCACATAATTAAAATTTTAAAAATAAAATTTTAAAAAAATTCGATAATAAAATAAAATTTTTGAAAAACTTTATAATTTATTACCCCATATTTGACCTCTGAAAATTAAAATTTAAAATGAAATCATTTAAATTTAGATTAATCCAAACGGAGTCGTTTCTGAGCCGGATTGCAAAAATTGCCATTTCTGCAGGTTGTGATAATTAGAATGTTGTGTGAGAACAAGTGCTTCTTCTAGTCTAGTTTTTCTTTCTAAGTCACCTGTTAAGTCCACTCCGTAATCTTTCGCACTCACTACCGGAATCGCTAGAGGTTTGAACGATTCTCGTTTCACCGTTCCTCGAGGCTTCAACAGAGTAGAGAGAAGAAACAACAGAAGACTACATAGGGGAAAAAAAATGAACGGAGAAGAAGAAGGAAGAGAAGATGAAGAGATTGTTTGCTTAGACGAATCCTTCTTTATCAATGACGAGTAAAATCTTCTTACTCTATATATTCTCTGGAAATCCATAACAAGGAACAGTTATGATTTCACTTGTTTTGCAGTTACCAGTTAACGACATTTACATTTGGGTCAAACGTTCTTCAGCTTTTCTGTCTCCAATCCGCTTCAAGTGAGTGTTTCCTCAATTCTTTTGATCTGAAGTAATCAAATGGGCAATGCCCATCTCGCGTCACCAGCTCTTAATTCAGTTAAACGACTAAAAATCTCTCCATTACATTATTGCAAATCGGAATGACAGAGTAGTTCGGAAAGCTCGTTCCTTTAGGTTCAGGAATATTCATTGATCTCCCTTTTCCATTGCTTGCATATGAAAATCACATGTGGGTTATAATGCACAATGAAAACCCAGAAACACAAACATTAATATTTCGCTCTCTTTGAATTGGATGTGTTATAGGATACGGTTCAAGATGTCGCCATTTTCATAAAGTAGGAAAGTCTTTTCCATCTAGTCTTTTCGGCGAAGTCAAAGACGATGTTCAATGATAAAACCGTTTTGGTCATTGAACACCTCTGCTACCTACAGGCTTGTGCCTTTATGGACTGAATTAGAGAATGCCTATAATTGAGAAATTTCATTTCTTTTTGACATGTAGCTTTATGAAAATATGTAAAAGTGATGCTATCATCATATAACTTGATATAATCGAAGCTACTGAATGTGAAAAATTAAGTGAAATTATCATGATACCTTATATTTGTAGAAACAATCTAATCGAGTTATTCATGCTTAACTAGATAGCTTTTATTCTTTTGGTTTCAATGTTTTTAATTGAACCTTTCTTGACGATTTTTGAAGCTCCACATGTCTATCAGTTTGCGGCTAGAATAATGTCTTTTTTCAACCTGTTGTACAAACTTTTGTTACAGCTGATTTTGACTTGACGGGTCAACTGGTATGGCCTGGTGCCATGCTAATGAACGACTATCTGTCAAAAAATGCTGAGATGCTCAAAGGATGTTCTATCATAGAGCTAGGATCTGGAGTAGGTGAGTGTTTTCATAGATCTATTAATGCTGTCGTTCTCATGTGATCTTAATTCATTATCTTTTTTGTTATATCTTCTTCATCCAATGTTTCTTCCCTTTAATCTTGAAATTTTGATAATAAAGTTTCTTTCTTTAGGTGTATCTGTGTGTATATGTATGTATTTGTTGTTTGGATAATGATATCCTTTTGCACAATAGCTTGGCACGAAGCCTGATACCTTCCATACACCTATCTAATAATGTGTTGTAGGTTATATAATTGACATCTTAAGTAATATCTTTACGGGATCTCAGTTATTCCAACTTATAGATAGATTGCCGAATAATCTTATATGTAGAGTACATGTATTGCAGTATGGATTTTGAATACTATTAGGAGTAATTATGCCATTCGGAAAAGAGATTTCAGTTTCTCATCTTATTGGGAGACTGGTGTGTTGTTTTCTTTTGCACTTGTCTGTCATATCATTCGACCAAGTGTCCGATACTCCTAATTTAGACGGCATTGTGGTTAAGCTTTTCTTAATGTTGGATTCCACACCTTTGTTCCCTTAGAATATACTTAAAAATTATGTCATTTCTAAGAAAGCATTCTATTTTAAAAGCTCACTTTGCACAACAGGGTATAAATTTTCACGCTATTGCTTCTCGTTGTTTTGTAATTTTTTCGTAGTTCTTGGTTAAAGCTCAAGTATCATGGAATTCTCCAAAGACAGATTGTAATCCTTTTATTGACTAAATTGCAGGGGTTACTGGGATTCTTTGCAGTAGATTTTGCCATCAAGTTGTGTTAACTGACCACAATGAAGAAGTACTGAAGGCAAGGCTCGTATAAATTGAAGAATAATGGTATCAATGGTACATGAACTTAGACATGGTTATGTAGAAGATGTTTGATTTTGATGATTGAGAGCGTTTAGGAACTTCTGAAATCCTAAAAGTTTCCAACTGGTGACCGTAGGTGTTTAATAAAAGAATTTCATTATGATATTTGACATAGGCATAAATTTTGTACTAGTAACTGTATAAAATGTAAAGCTTATTATGTGGTTTCATTTACATGGTTTTTTGTATAGGTTAATTGTATATTTGATATTTAATTATTCATATATTACTATTATCAATCAGCAAAAAATTAAAAAATAAATCATGTTTCTACTGGAAAATTTACTTCTATTATAAATATGTATTAAACAGTCTTTTTTTCTCAATCTCCTATATAAGTTTAATGTTGAATACTGATTTCATTTGTCTCATGATATTTCTTAGTAAAATAAATGCTCAATGGGCTTCTTAATTTTTTTTTCTGCCTATAAATTTAACGAGTCAGAAAGTTGTAGTAGTTTAGATTCTTAGTACTAATTACTAAATGAACTCTTCTAAAGTTTATGAACTTACATGACTTCTTATTTTCAACAATTTCTTCTTAGGATGTAATTTGACCTTATAAGCGAGATTATCCCAGCATAAATTGTTGCCCCCAAAAGCAAAACCCTGAACTTTTCTAGGAAAATCTCCTGTAGACTTTCATGTACTCTTGATGCCATTGTTCTGTGCCTAAATTATTTAAATAATTTTATCTGTAATTTTCATGTACTTTAACATATCAATCACTTTCAGATACTGAAGAAAAATATAGAGCTTCATGCATCTTCTGAGAATTGCGCTGGTGAGGGGAGAAATGGGATTTTGAACGGCAGCGTTCTGGTTGCGACCAACTGACATCTTCCTTTTTGGCATCTTAATGCAGAATTAGTAGCAGAAAAGCTTGAGTGGGGAAATTCTGACCATATCAATCATATAGTACAAAGATACTCCGGGGGGTTCGACCTAATTCTTGGAGCTGACATATATATCCTTATTGTTTCCTTTCCGTTCTATCACTTCAACAATATTTGTAAGTGTGTTTGATCCCTAATGAGAAAAAGAATTTGCTTGTGATTTACAATCCATTCAACATAAGGAGTTGAAAATATTGAAGATTATGCAGGGACTTTGAGCAAATGCTTCTTGTTTGGTTCTATCTTTATTACCATCTCTCTCATTGCAATGAGGTTTGTCCGCCACTATTTGCTCCTTCTCTTTGTCTTTATTTTGAGAAACTGCATTTAGACTGGGAGAAGGTAAGGACAATGCCTATGAGAAGTACAAAGAAAAAGATGACCAGAATCACTCAAAACCTGTTGACTGCAGTCTTATGTCAACTTAAATGTGTTTTTAACACTTAAAGATGGTTGCATTGTCATACTTCTGCTCGATATTTTATGAAATATATGCTTTTGTGTGCACACATCTTGCTATTTTCATCCTTTTTTTTTGGTTTTATTTGATGTATTCCAAATTTCCTTGTGAAGATGTTCGTCTAACTATAGTTTTTTTGACAGTTATTTTTCATGCTGCTATAAATTTAGTTTTGCAGAAACAGTTGCACATCCATTTTTCATGTACAGCGATATGTTAGTGTTGTATAATCTAACGTCCAATTAGCATGTCACTGTAATGTTATCAGAATCTACTGATTCTTAGTACATGCTTTATTCTTACACCTGCCATAATTACTTGAGCAAACACAGTCTCGTGAGCAATCTGATGAAGTTTCATAGGTATTCACTTCATTGTGCATGGGCAAAGTGAAGGCAAGCTTATGTATTGTCTTTGATATATCAAGTTATTCCATGTGGGAAAATGTATATTCATAACAAACATTGCTTGTGCACTCTCTCTTTCTTTCTCTCTTGTGTTTCTGCAGTCCCTTTCTTACTAGTGAAAATGAAAATATCCTTGACAACATGTAAGCTTTCAGCAGTTGAGCATTCCTCCATTGTTTAATACTGTGGAACAATTACTTCGTTTGCGGGGAGGAAAATGCAAGTTCATACTTGCTTATGTATCCAGAGCTAAAATGTAAGTAACTTATTGGCTCATATTGGTGTCCCCAACTTTGCTGGCACTTTCCTATTTTATGTAGTCTGTACACTATAGACTTCTATGTTCTGGATTGAATTATTTTGATAAAAGAGTAACTGGTGAGAAACTTGAACTGGGGAGGTAAAGCAATGAATTATATCTATTGCATTTGATGCTTACTATGTTTACTCCGAATATTTCCTTGGAAAAAGTGTGTTTTTAGCTTTATTCCTTTTTTGGCAAATTTTTCTCAGTTTTATTGACATCATTAAACTGTTCAATTTTCTGTCATGGCATTTGTTCTGTTACAGCTTTCCTAGTCAATCGTATCCGTCATCTTCTCCTTTTCCATGATAGCTGTTATGTATTTGCAGCATGGATTCATTGATTAGCCGAGAAGCTACTCAGAATAGGATGAGAATGAATGAAGTTCTTGGGACTCGAGCTGTGGTTGGAAATCTTGAAGGAGTCATCTTTGAAGTTGCCCTTCAATGAAACAATGATGAAGTGTGATTTTTTGGAAAACCTTATGATGCCATGACAGTCAAAATGGAGGAAATCGTATGCTGTAGGAAGAACAATCAAGGAAAGGATTGCTTGGAGAGGTTAAGTATGCTTTTTTGGTGTATGGATTATGCTATTTAGGTGAAACATGAGAACTACAGGATTTCATTTAGTTAATACATGGGTGCTGTTGCCAAAAGTTTTGATATGCATAGCACAGATCAAGCTAGCTGGCCTTGAAATTGATCCACTGTTGGGTATTATATGAATTCTTGCTTGGAATTTTTATACGGGTCACTAGGTTGAAGCTGATTCAGAGATGCCACTTGGCCGTAGTTTATGTTGTTAATCACGCTTTAAAAATGACCATCTACAACAATGAATACATGGAGAAGGTTGAATCTGATTAGAAGTTATCTACAAACATTCCACTCTGTTATCCATTAAAGCTAAACTAGTAAAACTAGTAAGTATAAAAATAGTCCTGACAATAGGCAAATAATGTCAAAAATCAAGGACCTGTTTTCTTTCCATTACCTGGCTCAGTTGATGTTCATTGCTTCTAAATTGCTAGAGGCTCTTTAATGCATCCTATCTAGATGGTTAACTTGCTTAAAGAGGAAATATACTGCTTTAGAAACTGCCAAGTTAAGGCAACTCCCCCAAGATGCCTGGTGAGGCAGACTCCATCCTCATGCCTTTGCCTTATGTAGCAATGAGTAGGGATGAATATGATGCAAACTGCTTACGTATGCTTCTGCTCGGCTATAGCCACGAGGACCAAACTTTGAGTCTAGCTGCTAGCCTTCCTCTGCTAATTAATTTATTATCTATCAATTCATATACTCCTAATAGCTGCAGACTGAAAGCCTACATATGCTAAATTTAGGCATCAATAGTCATCAGCTGTCTAGCAGAGGGTGAAAACTGCACAACTAACACAAAAAGAGGTTACTGCTACTGAATAATGAGTAACTGCGTACAGGTATCTTTGCAAGAGCTTTTCCAGAATAAGTTCAGACTATAGTTGGATGATAATGATGACAATCAGGCAGAATGAGAAAAAGGAGTTTTTCTACGCAACTAGCAAATTTTACATGAAAAAATGGCAAGCATTTCAATTGATGGTCAATAGGAAGATCTTCTGTTCTATATGCCTTGTGCCAAGCTTGTGCCATCTATTGTTAGCCACATATTTCACAATAAATAAATGAAATCTGTGGCTCGTAATAAATGGCACAGGATAGGCGCAGGCCATATGAAACAGGTGATCTGTCTCGACTCACAGGAGCTACTCTGAAGTCTACAAAAGATACTGATATAGTAATGTGAAAGAGAGACAAAAGCACCGTGATCCTTTTTCCTTTTCAGTTTAATGTTGATGCAATCCTTCTACTCAATGTTGATGAAATCCTTCTACTGTCATCCTGTCAAAAATAATATAATAACAAAATAATTAAATTGGATGCTTATCAGACATTTGGCAATTGTTCATTTTTTCCATGTCTTAGTTTCTAGATATTGAGTTACACTACAGCAGTTTTAAACAAGTCCATGAAACAAAGCCAACATCGCCAAACATGATCCCATCTGCAAAGTTTGATCACCAAAATTGCCAAATAAGTTACATGTTCCTCAGAAATTACCTGAACCCCAATCAAGATTTGCCTTTTCTTGGTCGGAATTATGAAAGGATGAACCTTCAATTCTATACCTCCATTGACAACGTAACAGTTTCTTGCTTCACATATCTTTCTCTTATTATTAGGGCAACCGGCGACAATATGGGAAAGGACAGATGCTTAATCTAAGCACGTTGAATAGTCTTCTATTGGATTGGGCAAAGTTGACTAATAAAAGAAATGTTGGGTGACTGGACTTGAAACCGATGGTTTTGGATTTTGGATCAACAATCTCTACCTTTCTACAATTTTTAACCGGCAACTAATTGCTGTTCTCCAACATTCACTAACATGTTGAAGGCACAAACTACATCATGATATTGGTTTCCTTAGCATCTGGAGGAGGAGCATTCATTCTTTATCCATCTTTCTCCAAGAAATTCTGCTAATAGTGACAAAGATGGATAATTAAAAGCAACAATGCTTTGACCTGGAGACTGGTCTTGTAGTTCTTTACAAAAGTACGAGAAATAGCATTTTTTGAGACAACCCCACAGGTGATGTCTCTTTTGTCAGCGATTTCATTATTTTATAATTTTGCAGATTGGATTTATTAGGCGTGCTTCTTCTTTTCACAAACGTATACAGGCAATGCAAAGTAAAAGCTTTGAAGAATAGTTTAGAAGCTAATGCGCACAAGATCTTGATGCATTCATTAATGGAAGAAGATGGAAGCTTTCTATATAAGTGGTGGCGAAGGCCTGTAGGTAGACTCCATCTCCCATCTTCGTAGAAACAAATTAAAGAAAGTTCCGATCTTTACCATGTCGCCAGAATATTCCAACGACTCTTTCTACGTGTCATCCATCAAAACAGGCAGAGATCACCGTGATGATAAGCTCGATTTTACTTTTTACAGTCTGGAACACAAGGAGCCAACACCAGCAAAAACAACCTTGACATGCAAGGTTGCAAAAAATCTTGATGATGAAGCATTCGGGTTTTGGGACAGTCGGGGTTTCATTGATGAATATGACTCGGAAACTAGGAAGAGATATGATCATGATGATGATTATGAGTCATGGAAGGATTTGGTTACTAAAAATTCCATGGCTTTCTCAAGTGCTGCAGATACAAAGGTGTCGATGACACCACTGAAGCCACCGCCTCGTCTCCAGTGCGTTAATGAGGTCGACTACTCCAAGTCCGGTGGCCAAAGCCCCGCCATGTTGTCGCCGAGAACTCCAACTTCGACGTTTAAGTATCTATTTTCACGGCGGAACTATTGGAATGATGATTATGACCCGTTCATGGTGGCTCTTGAGAACGTAAAAGAAGAGAAGAAATCAGGAATATGGCATTACAGTCGTGTTCGACCATTGCCGCCTTCATGCATTAGACCCCACATGGACTTGGAGTTGGATGATTACTACAACCATTGTCCAGACCACCATGCTGGTCCGCTCCACAAGCGAATCTATAAGTCCCCGTCATTCAGGTACTTCAGTAGAGAAACGAAGTCCGATGAGTTCGTGGGCTACGACAACAGACAAAGCCAAGAATCTGATTCACTCTACAATCGTGTTTCTCATTCCATGCGATTCCCCAGCTTCAGAAGAGATACGGACAGTCCTCAAGAACCTGTTGATCATGTCCTAGGAAGCCCAAAACCTAAAGGAGCTGCGTTTGCGAGGCATGTGAGGTTGGTGAAAATGGAGCATGAAAAGCACAGAAAACATGCAACATATCCTTTTCAAAAGGTAGTAGCAGAAGTAGGAGAGAAAGAGAAGGCTGAAAGTGATCGTGAAGGGAGTACAAGTAAGAGACAGAAGATCAAGAAGTTTTTAAAGAAGAGCTTATCAATAGTGAAACGACGTGATAAAGATAACCAAACACAGCTTGGAAATTTCAGACTTCTGAGCCAATTAAGCTTTAAGTCCATGAAACCAGAAGGGAGTGAATTGCATGGAGTAGGATCAAAACTGGCATTTCTAGATAACAGTCCAAGGAGTGATTATTGGACAGCAACAAAATCAAGACTCTTTTCACCCCTTGGTCATAGTGCAAGATATTGAAGGATGATTTGATAGCCATATTGTTCCAACTATCAAAGACTGGCATTCATTTGATATTTCTTTCCAGATTATCCAAACCAAAAGAAGAAAAATAATTGAATTCCATGTAAAGAAGTTCACAACAGGGCTTCAGGTTTTTATATACATGATTTACTATGAAATAACTTCTTGCAATGTGCGGATTTTATTGTAATAAAACATTTTTTAGTCATCGTAGACTACAACCACTTACCGGACTGTTGTTCACAGTGGTTTCAAGGACAGAAAGTCACCAAGTTCCACACTTATGGTTACAGACTTTCATTGCTCTTCTTCAATGATTTCCAACTAAAACTCGTACTATTCTTGACATAAATTTCCTAATCATATTTGCATCAATGGGAGACATGCAAGCCCCTCCAAAAAAAGTGCCAAAGCACAATGTAAGATAGATAAAAGTGACATCCCCACTTATGCAGTTCAGCTAGAAGACCCATTTCATATCTTAGACATGCTGTTTATATGATAGGCTACTCTGACTTGAATTCTAGAATCCATACCAGAACCATGGTGTGTTCAGGGTTCTATTCCAATTTCCAAGACTTCACTTGGCCAAAATTGCTTCCACTTGGAAATTTCTTCATTGTTATATAGCTTTCTGATTCCACCATAAAATCCATCGGCGTTATTTCCCTTTTCTCTATGGTCTTTCCTGTCAATTATTGTCTGTCTCCATCGTGAACCAGGAGTATATTGATGGAACTCTAACACTACGGTGTCTGCTACCACAAATTTAATGATATAATTTATTGTTATAAGTGTGAGGAAAAGACAGTAATCGAAGTATCTACAATTATGTCAAACATGTATTATGGGATTGCCCAAACATGATAAAATTATGGCAACAAATTAAAATTCTGGAGATGATAGAGATGTTCATATGTTTCATAGTTCTTTTGTTTTGTTTAACCTTCACAAATTATGTGGTTGTAGTATTTCATAAAGTTACAAGTCGTGATCATAAATTGCTGCCATAAAAAAAAAACACTAAGCAGATGATTGGACCGTCTCCTTTCTAGCTGATTTTTACAAAAGGAAATCTCGCTAGAAACATTACCTATCAACGGTGAGAAATTCCTGAGGTCAATTGAATTCATCTTTCAGCGTAAGTTTCAACAGCTGTAATGGATGACATCATATCCTACAAGTCCATTTTCTTAGCCAGACCATATATTCTATTCCGTCAAGTTGCAAATAGCAGGGGGCAAAGGGTTTCTTCTGGTGATGTATTATGACCAATGAGTCATCCAATGACAAGAGTCGATTGAAGGCAAAGGAGGTCCATCAAATTCCAAAGAAGATGGACATGGAGTTAACAGTTGGAAAGCCAACAATAAGTAAAGCAGCCCCACATAGCCGAACGATTCCATCTTAACACACTGATGGAAACCTATAGCAGACATGATGTTCTTTAAGTGCAGCTGGCCCATCAATATTCCAAAGGGGCAGATGTTACTTTATGTTGGTAGAAGTTGAAACATATACAGAAGGATTTGTATCGGGGAGCAGAGAAATAGCATAACTAATGGTCCACAAATGGAAAAGTTGGAATTCAGAAAAGGAGGAGGTCTAATAAGTGGAAGCATACTCTACATATACATTCATAAACATTTTTTACAGGGAAAGATATTAAAGGGCTTGTTTCGTGAACCTGAACTTATTATTCAAGAATGGTCCATTACTGAAACCTACCTCTTTCTCCTAAGAAGAGAATACACATAGCAAAGATATAGAAATCCCAAGGATTTTAAAATCTCCATGCACTTAGAAGCAGCGTAGAAAAAAGATGAAGTGAACTCACCGCTGCTATGACACCGGCAGAAAGTTTCATTCCCATCACATGACTCCAAATGACCAACAACACCATACCACCAACCTGAGATGCATAACATATGTAATAAAAAAAGACCAACTTAGTAATGTTCACGGGCATCATATGTTAGTGCTGGCATAGTTCATGGTAAATTGTTGCTCTGCTGTTTGATAATGGAGGGAAGAACATACCATAAGGAAACTCTTTGTTTCTTCTCCATTGAATCTCAATGTTGTCCCCAGGGCGAAGATCATTCAAGCAATCAGTGATATGTAGATCGTGCGGATAAGTGTCAACAGGTGGTGCTCTAAGCCTTTCCCATGGCACATTATCCTCTATGGCTACTGCTCTCCTTCCATGTGGTGGGTATCTGAAGCAAAAATAAATTAGAATAAAAAATTTGGTCAACTAGATTAAACATTTTGTAATCCTTGCTCTATTCGTTATTGAGACATAAGCCACCTTTTGAGGCAAAAAGCTGTTTCCAGAATCTATAATACTACATTTACATTCAAGCTCCAATAACAAGTGAACTATTGAGAATCAAAGTCCGAAAGACAACGTTTTCAATTACCTGGCTTGAAATGAGTCTGTACGAGGATCATAGCTAAGATCAGCGTCATAGCACGACAATATGAACCCAACATTCCCATTCTGCGAAAGAACACATGCAAGAATCGTTATTACAAGAACAAACCCCTTAAAGCATGACAGACCAATGCTCTAAACTGTTTTTAACGAAGAACTAATTCACAGAGTAGTGATCCTAATAATTAAAATTTTAGAACTTTGAGCCAAGAAAAGCTAGCATGTGCATGATCATCATCACCTGTCGGTTATAGACCTGAGCTGGGAACCAGAAGCGGCCATTTTCAAGTGCAAGGTACCAGGACATGATTGAATCAACAGG
>JANZLH020000137.1:153648-166952 GCA_026770325.2 Erythroxylum fimbriatum
ATTAAACGAAATTAATTTCTTTATTAATTATTATTATTATTATTGTTATTTATATTATTATTATTATTGTTGTTGTTAATATTGTTATTTGTTATATATATATATATATATATATTTCTATTGCTTGGGTGCTTTGGCTGTTGATTTGGAGTTGAATTGGTGTTATTCGGAGATGGCGGTCTTTGGCTTGGGTGCTTTGGCTGTTGATTTGGCTTGGGTGCTTGGGTGCTATTCGGAGATGGCGGTCTGCTCTGCTGGTGCGTCGGAGAAGAGGAGAAGAGGGTTTCAAACATAGACAGATGGGTTTCAATTCACGTGTTTTGTGGCATGAATTCAATTTACATAGATAGATGGGTTTTAACTCACACATGGGTTGAATTCATGCTAAAAAGAGTGTTCCAAACAAGTGAATTGAATTCAATTACACAATTGAATTCAATTCCTTGCTTTCCAAACACCCTGTTAATTAATTCTACTGTTAGCAAAGATGTCCATTTACTTGTCAACACACATGTGATATTTAGATAATTATATTAATTTTTTGAAAACTGATTAACGTTGATTTACCTAAATTAAAAGAACCAAAATTGTCTTAATTGTCTAAATATTATTGTCTTCTGTTACAAGACAAAACTTTTCTTCTTCGAATCCTCTATGATTTCTGACTAAATCTATCATGATTTTAAGGATGCACATTGAATCATTTACCAGTTTCAATCAATGATTGAAAAATATAATCAGTTCGATCGCTTTAACCGTAAAATTTTTGAACTGTTTAATTTTTCGGTTCTGTTTATTCTTGAGAAACGGATTATTCTTAAGAGTCACTTGTTTGTATAATAATTTAGATAAAAAGCCTCCGTATTATTGTTGAACAGAAGTTTCAACACATCGAAAGAATACAGTTGCTTGTTAAATTTTAGACTCTGCTTGTATGTTTGGAATTGGAGCTTTGTCTCTATCTCTCTAATATTATTAATTTCTCTATTTTTTATTTTTTTGTTCCTTATTTGTATACAAAAGTCTCGTACGTAAATGTTAGTTTTTATCTATTCAAATGTATGCTTCATGGAAATATAATGGAGCATTAGATTCATAAAGCACTTATGGTTTGAATTTATGTAACAGAGACTCTGGCTTTCTTTCTATTTTGATTTGTTTGTTTATTAGTTGTTTGATCCCTCATTCCTGGCTGGGAGAGAAAATATATGTAAATAGGAAAGATGATTTCTTTATAACTTTTAGAATTACAATGGTGAACTTTCCTCTTCTTTCTTGAAAAGTTGAGTTAATTATGCAATAGGTATATTGTAATGCTATTCTAATTATGTTTTGTTATGACAAAAAATATATAATTGATATTGTCTTGCATTAAGCAGGTGGCTTTTTGAAGATGATTTTTTGAAAACAACCTAAGTTTAAAGTTTGAAGAACTCCATTAATCTATAATATGCCAATGAATTACCAACAAACACTCTTACTTTTTTTTATGTGAATATTGATAATTAACTTTTGAATTTTATTACGGTGGGTATTAGAAAGATATGAGGGACTGTAAATATATTCAAGGTAAGATCAAAAGGAATTAAGAAGAATATGAGGGTCGATAAACTTAGTATGCTAGTATTGAAAGGGGTGTTAGAAGACGAAAGACAATGAGTGACATCAATATGTTATTAATTTCCTAATGAGTCAATGTGATTCTTAAGAGAGTTGAACTTGTAATATGATAAAGACATATTGTCAATGTTTACTCATATGCAAGAATTGAACTATCACAATATTCAAATTCTATTACGAGTATGGTTATAAAAGCCCTTTAATTAATATATGGTAAAGAACATAATTCTAATGTTAGCAATGATGATGGAACTAATACATAATAGAACATAAGTGTTAATAAATAAGGATAGTTCCAAGTTAGTATGAAATAATATGATGAAGACTCCTTTGTTATAGAGATGAATGCTTCTTAAAATGATTCCTCTTAGAGATGAACTTTGTATAATAGATGATGAAGAATATCTTAATATGAGATCCAATTAGAATCAATATATTAAAAATGTTCCTAATGGGTTTGACTGCAATAATTTTTTCAAAAGGGCAAGAAGCAGTGATAAAGATTGCAATAAGAAGGCAACTTATTGAAAATTCACAAAGGTAAGAAGGGAGTTCAAATGGTTTGTATAGTGGTTATGATGACAATGATGTTAAGGTTCAACCACCAATGTTTAGTGACTATGGATGATATGACATATATATGTTAGCATAAAGAAATAAATTATACTCAATTCATAAGTGGATATGGAGGATTTTCAAATTGAAACTAGTGTAAAGGTCAAAGGAGAGAAGTAGTTTAAGGAAGCAATAAGAAATTATGTAGTTTTAAATGGATATGATATAGAAAAGATGATAAGTGATGAAAAAATGGAGGTTATTTGTAAACAACAATGTACTTTTAGGTTATATGATTATCTTGGAAATGAAAGAAAATGTTTTGTCAAATAATAGAAAATAAGCATCATTGTAACAAATTGCAATGAAACAAGTAAGCTAGCAAAAAAAAAAGGATAATAAACAAATTTATACATAATTTTAGGGAGAATCTAAACTAGACAATTAGTCAAATGATGGATAGTTTTCAAATAAAGTGTGCATTATAAGCAATTAAAGCCTAATGTATATGGCTAAGTGGGCTTTTGTGATGCTTAAAAGATCTATGAAAGGACATTATATGAAGTTATAGTTTTATAGATATGAGAAAAACTCATCATTCAAATAGAATTTGATGAAAGTTCTCAGTAATCAATGCTTAAGAGGTTTTATATGGAGTTTGGTGCATTAAATAATGGTTTTTTATGTTAGTTATAGAAAAATAATTAGGTCAGAGGTGTTGGTTTTTTTTTAAGGAAGAAGATATGTATGGAGAAAACTCTGTATATTTATTTAGCATAAGCTTGTCAATTTATACAAATTTTCTTTAATCAGAATTCAAAAATTGGATAACATCTAATCTAAATCAGCATAAAATCTGCACTTAAAGAAAATATTCTGATAACTTTGACTGTTTTAAAGTCACATGTTCAACAAGAGGGATTTTTTTAAGGCATTACTCAAAACTACAAATGGAAGTGATGAAAACAAACATATGTTTTTTATAATTTGGACTATAATTAAGGAAAAGAATTACCAACTATGATATTGGTTTTTGAATCTTCTTATTGAAGGTTTGAATATGAGTGAGAACGCGTAGACTTTCATAAAAGTTGACTTTTACTTTTAGTCAGGTGTAAATGTGTCATATGAAATATCATAGTCATGTAGTCATGCATATCATGTAGGTTTTAATACAAAATCATTTAACATGAGTCATTTAACTATTTACACTATTTCTTCTTGAATTCTGTTGTTGCGTTGGTTTCTTTTAGATTTTTACTACTTTTTTATTATTATTTACCCTTTCTTTTTAGGTAATCAAGGTTTAATGGAAGCATTGAAGAATATCTTACCCAAAGCTAAGCATAGAAAACTTATTTCACATGTCTATGTTAGTTAGTCCAAATTAAGATAGTGAGCTAAGTGACAAAAGACAAGTTCGATAAGATAATGAAGCAATTAAAAATTTTATGAAAAAAGTCATATGTTGATCTCAAATTAAAGGAACATAAGACTTTTGTAAAGGCAATTGTAAGTTGAAGAACAAAGTGTGAAATTGTTACATATCAAAGACCTTTAATGGATACTTTTATCAAGCGCGTATAAAAAGCTTGATCAATGTATTGGAGGTTATTTTAGTCTTAACAATTTTGATTGAAGAAATATGGGATAGGATGACTAAGCCCAAATATAACATCTTCCTAAGGGTGAGGAAGAAGATGGTGGTCACATAATAGGCTAAAAGACATTGTACCACTAAACTAATGTGAATTTGAAATCTAAAGTCGCTCATTTCATAAAGAATTTCATTAACGACTTACGAACATGAACTTGCCAATGTTGACTTTTGTGACTTAACATGATCCCATTTAAGCATTCAGTAGCTTTATATCATATAAAAGGAAGATGTTGAAGCTTATGTGACAAGATATTATATGCATGAAAATTATTTGAAGAGTTATCAACATAACTCACAGGTGGCATTAAATTTTGACCAAAAATTGACGACGTGTTACTTACATTACTTTCTTTGATAAAGAAAATGTTTGAGAGGTCAAAGAAAGCTAAAAGATGAAAAGGCAAGGAACCAAAATAGAATGAACAATTATGGGATGCTAGCATTGTTTATAAAATCATTCATGCGAAAATAGAGATCAACCTTAAGGATAACCTCAATCATGATGTCTATAAGGAAAACAAGTGCATTATGAATTGTTTAATTTTGAGATATTGTAAAATCAAGTGAAATTTAGAATTTAAAATATAAATTGTTCAATTATTTAAACTAATTGCTAATTAAATTAAAATTTCATAATTATGTAGCTTATTTCACGCTTAAAATAATTAATTACAATATAATTTTGTGAAAATAATTTAAAATAATAAAATATTTTTAAAATGAAACGTGTTTTACTTAACATGCCAACTAAGATGTAAAGATGAAAACCTAATACATATTTATTTAGAGTCAAAGTTGTAATCTTCATGAACACTTTCGGCCAAATTCCATGTTTTCTAGATAACACGTCACCTACTTGTATGTATCACGTCGATACAAACGACAAACGTTTGGGTAGTACCATTTCTGATGCAGCCGTTGTGATTGTAGTACTATTATTTGTTCGCCCCCTCGATCATAATCATAAGCCCCATAGGGTACTGTTCTTAACAAGTACAATGGAGGTTGAGGCAGAGGAGTACAAACATGTACACATAACGGCTGTACTACACAGCAGTACAGCCAAGACAATCACTCGTGAAGATTGTTGCATCTTTTCTGTATATAACGCCACCAAATGCATCTGCAACGTTATTGACATGAAACAGACAGAGAATGTAGAGAATGTCCTACAGGTGCGACATGAGGACACATTCAAGCCGCACTCCCAAGTCCTAGGAATGGACTATGTGCTGTATGTGTTCTCAGGTCGCCCCTGCCGGCCTTTCCTTCTACCACAATCCCATCATCATAACGCTTCATTTGATCATGCTTATACTTAGCCGTCTCATCACGGAATGGCTGGTAAGTCACCTGTATTCTCTTTCGTTTTTTCTCCACACCAGTGACACAAGATTCAGTGGTGTGTGTGTACATTTTAACATGGAAAAGGACAGATTATAAGCTGCTGCGCTATCAATTTCTATAAACTCAAACCTCCATTGCGAAAATTTTATCAGTAGCAACACCATCATGTCCAGATTGATTGTCAAAAATAAGTGACGTGATTGAGTTAGACGTTTAACTGATTATTAAACCAAAATCCTGATGCCAGACTGAATGGCACGTACCTCTTCCTCTCCAACTTTCTTCCAAGCTCCATCAATCATAAGACAGCCATTGATGCCTTGTGGTAACACAACATTTTGATCCACCGGTTCATCAATTTCCAACGTCTCCCTCATCTTCTTAGCACTCGACAAATCCAATACATTAACACTGCAACTGACCTCCCTTTTGCCTTTCGGTTTTCTAATATTTGAATCGTCAGATATTTTAATCTCACAATCAGCTTCTCTCATGTTACCACATCTTCTGTGTTCCCATGCCATCTCAGAATCTGCAGATTTACTGTCAATGTCAAGGTCAGGAAGGCGGCCAGAAGACCCCAGGTCAACGGGCAACATACCAATTGGACACGGATTCCAGGACGTTGCTACAACCCATCTAGCTGAACTTCCAACATTGTCATCTCTTGTTTCTCCAGCTCTGCTCTTTCTTAGTCTAACCAACTCTAGCTTCTTGGAGGCTTGATTGATAGATTCATCTTCCAGGATTGTAGTACCGGAGCTTGAGGGAGAAGGGTGCTCTATTCTTGTATCTGATTCTGATAAACCTACTAAACTTAGTTTGTTTAGTTTTTCCATCAATGAGTTATCACCCATTACGAGTGCCAGATTCAGCACCGAGTTCGTAAGCTGTGTATCGCCATATGGCAACAATGCAAGACATTTACGCAAGACCTCCATGAGAATTGCCTTTGATATTTGTTTTCCAGATGAAGAGAACTTAAATTCAGCTTCAGTATCTCTGCCATATGAAGGTTTCCGTTCCTTGACTTGTCCAACGAGCCATGCAAATACAGAAACAAGTTGCCCAATTTGAATAGTCCCCGCCCTACACTCCAGTGAGCTATCTCGCATTCCTGAATAAGTATTTCATAGTCAAAATTCAAACTAAGATCCTGTTAAGATTTGATGAACATAGGAATATCATAATAATATTGGCCTTCTTAAGATGCAGATGATGGTAGCAACAGAAAATTCGAGCTCTATATAAGGTTCTCAAATCAGCTTCCAATAATAAACTACCTTGTTGTAAATATTAGCTTAATGGCAACAAATCATCAACTGCAGCATATAGCTCCTGGAACTAAATTATAATCAAAACCATGGAAAGAACACAAAAAAAAAAACAGTTTTTGACTTCATAAATACAGAGGGCTTTCTGTCAATAAAAATGCTAGAGCAGGCTCTTTAAAACACAGTTAAAATGCCCAAGATGTCACTTCGTCCTTCTGTCCTGAAGGATATTGGTGGCAGAAAATATAGTGACAGCTCAAGATTCCATAGTGGCTAATAATTTATTTCCCAGCCTACAACTCCCCCTATCTTAAGCATCGGGATGTTGTAACCTCATAACCAAACGACACATGAAAAGACCTAGAATATTGACATGTAATGCTTAGAAAGTACATTTAAACTGGGTTCAGGGTTACCAAATCCATATTTCATGAATTCTTGCTCAATAACATCCAGAACAGCTTTCAGCAGCAATAGTAATGCTTCTGGTTCCTTGTTTGCAAATTTTGTTATTATAACCTTCTAGTCGTTCAACAGATTATTCATGTCTTGGCCAATGTCACAATTTTCAGGAGGCTCCACTAGATTTGGAGAATTTAAAGCCTTTAGCAAGAATTCCAACAACACAGACAATACTTCTGATGAGAATGACGAATACAAACGAACAAGCGTCTTCAAAGTCTTCATACTCTGTTTCTTAGGACCTGAAGAATACAAGTAAATAAGAAAGCATCTTGTAAGTGCAGTTTTCTTGAGCACCCTCATATTAGTTAGCAGCAGACAAAATTTTATACGCAATTGATTGGGATTCCCAGAGGATCAAAAAGAACTGAAAAAGCTCTCGATGGAATGTATATTTTCCCAAAATTTCAGTACAAAAGAAACTGAACATGAGAAATGATCATGAGAGGACCATAAATGAAATAAAGGTATGGAGGCCACGCTCTATTGAAGATCCCATAAATTCAATCTTTAGTGCATAACGTAGGTTAACATTTCCCAAAGAAAAAGGAAAATTATGGATTACAAGCAAATTAAATCAACTTTGTACACGTGAATATCAATATCTACCAAATACAGGAAAAAGAGAAGCGGCATAATCAATATTATTACAACCAATCTAGAAACTTTCACTTCATTAGAATGTGAAGAAAACAATCTTGCAGTACCCAGACATGAGATATTAAAAAAGGTCTATTCACAGCATCAGTATGAGCATTAACGTATAACACATCAGTACGAGTGCATATCTGATTTTATTTTAACAAAGCAAAGGAAATTAGATTTTGAGTCCACTCAAAACCTGATATATCCTAGTACTACTGAGGGCAAATTCTAATAGTGTCATCATATCTTCATTCCTCAAGAAAATTTAATCTTCATTTTCTTTAGTTGCTGTCATATAGTTGTAATACAAGTATATCGATTTACATGTCTCTCTATTTTCACAGAAGAATTCTCTGGCATGACATGCTTTACATTTTAGAACAGCAAAGCACTATGTACAAACAATTGTCATGCATCCATTACTGAGACATACATGTGTTGCCTCTAACTTCTATCAAAACATTAACCAGCGTTATATTTTATGTCTTACCCCCAGACTTTGATGAATGGAGCTTGCAGGCCATGAGTGAGAAAAACTTACTACGGCCACAAAGATGCTCACATTGCTTGCCACCTAAAATCCCTCACAGTTAATAACACTGGAAAATTCTGACGTTGTATTAATCAATTTACCTCAGATAAATTATAAAACCAGAGAGTGATAGATAAAGTCAAAGCAAGAGTTACTAAATTTGTACAGGGATCCCAATGGAATGCATCAGAAAAATAGAAACTTGCATTGAGACAATACAATTTTATCAAACACAATCAGTTAAACATTTTTACAAAATTATGCAAGAGACAGCAATTTTTGCTTTCCTGAATTTGCAGCAATATGATGCACAGTAACAGAGCATATCATGATTCAAGTTAGGATTTTAAGTGCTCAAGAGAATTATGACCACGCAAGGGAATAGTCATCCTCAAAGTACCAAGAAGGATGTTTACAATAATAATATGCAAGAAGAAAGCTAGAAAGGACATCCACAACGTCTAGCGGCTACATATTGCATATTGTTCAAAGTCCAGACGAATTATTCCACAAAGTAATGAGCTGAAAACCCTGAAACGGCATCAGCATCTACACCTACTTTTCGTTGAAAGAATTGTTACTTCAAAGATCATGACTTCCAAGTTAAGTTCAGGCACATACCTCTTTTCCAACTTTTTTTATTTCCATTATTACAAAATCACGTTTTTTATTTTTGGATAGGGATTTTGGAAATAGGAGTTGAATTTTAACCAAACAAAGAAGATATAAAAGTAAGATACTGCATTCTACAAATGTCAAAGTAATAATAGTGGGCAAATAACTCTGATGTTCATAACAATTTATGAAATGATACTGTATAAATATTCTTCTATAAAAAATCCACCACACCATGTTTGCTAAGGAAAATAGCACACTAATACCCTCCAATAACAAAATTCAAAAAGGAAAACAAGACATAGTACTCACGTTTGCCTTTTACAGATGGCGAGCCAGGCTGGCGAGACTGCTTAACTTTCAAGCTGGAAACCAATTCAAGGAGTTTAGATTTGATTTCTGCTTTTATGTTGGCAGTTTCATCTCTGCTTGAAGGAATCTGCTTCCTCTGAGGTTCCCAATAATAAGATTTCAGCCAATGAAGTGCCTGAATTATCAACCGAAAATATGAGGGCACTGTACAGAGGACAAACAAGGCCAAATTGACATGACCTATTGTCTTTCTTGAAACCATCTTCAGTACAACATTATGAGCATATTTAAGATTTAACAGTATCCATTCCAACATTGCTAGTGATCTGCCCTTGCAACTGTAATTGACTTCAATTTCAACGTGAATACTTTTTATTTAGTTCCTATAAATCATCATGTCCTCTAATCCACAACCTCGTCCAAATTAACAAATCATAAAGGAGAAGTTGGGATTTAGCCAACATAACCTGGTCGAATTTGAGACTTCAATTCAACAAGGAGACTCAAACAAACGTTTCCAGCAACTTGAACTAAAGAACATTCTTCTAGAATTGAAAAACCAAACTACAAATTAATAAGAATAGTGTACCTTAATAGCAGAATCTTGAACCAGAGGCAACCCAGGTAGATCACGGTGAGATCCCTCTAAAATTATAACAATATCATGAAACAGAAAATGAGTTCCCAATTCACTAAAACTAAAAGAGATAATTTCACCAGGCAGAATTAAAGCAGACATACTATTGGAAACATACAAATTGGAATCTCTTTGTTTTGTCCATGCTTGCAGCAAACATTGATTTTCATCCACTACAAATAAAGAAGTGAAGAACCTTACCATGTCGAATGTCAATCAGCACACGTGGAATACCAATTGCACCTGCTGCTTCAGCAATTGAAATCTGTGTCTTTTTACGTGTCTTCTCAACAACACAGTTTACAAGCCTACCCAGAAAAAACCATTAGGAAAAACAATAACTTCTTGTTGTTTGCCATGCATTAACAGTAACCTACTGTTGTTACAAACTTAGTAATTAAAGACAAACGTTACAGTATTATTCATAGAACAAACTGCCTTTTCAATAATGTAGTCAGTTGGTAATTATTTTTGCTAGTGATTCATTTTTAAAAACTCTCAACTAAATCTTTTTATGCCAGTCCGATGCAAAATGACTAAAAACATTCACTTTGAACCATATGTAGCTGAAAAATGAAGATGGTTTAAAGCACCATCAGAAGTGAGTGAAAAATTGTGGAGTGTAAGTTAGTCCCATACGTGGGAATATCCGTGAACCAAGGACAAAAAAGAAAGAATGAAGAACAAATAGAAAAGCAAACTAAATTCAATACCATGATCAAGTCTTTAGAAGGTGAAGGGGCAAGCAAGAGAAGGAACAGTACCCACAAACTTGACGGGGGGGAAAAAAATATTCACCTCAAGATTGCCATGCAATAAAGCATTGCAAGCATTTGCTCCGAACATATGGAATCATTGAGTAGATCTTTCCTATAATTAATAAAATAAAAATATTCGTAATCAGAAAATAATAACAAGAATGGTAATATGCATAATGCCATAAGAATACAAGAAGAGACACATAGCATGCCAAATCTGTTGTCAATGTTAAAAATAAAATGCAACTACAGTATATCACAAGAATAAAGTATATGATACAACACTCAAGCCATTACGTGTCTATTCAAGAAGAAAATGAAAACGAACACGTGACAATGATCAGCTCCACTTTCTTGAGTTGATCGCTCCACTTTCTTGAGTTGATCGATTCAATGGGAAGTCAGTTTATTCCATGATGTGCTGTTTTCCATTATTTCCTTAATTATAGGCTAGTTAGGTGACATCTGGAACTTTTGTTATAAATAGACCAGTTGTAAATTGTTTAGGTGTGGATATTTCGTCTTTTTCTATTGTAATGGAGAGTGGGTCCTTCTCGAAGTGGACTTATTAATTGAAACTGATATCTTCTATCAAACACATACTTCCTATTTCTTCAATCGTCCTTCTTCCACCTTCTATCAGCCCCTTGGCTCTCCTCTCCATCAGCTGCTCATACGACAAACTTCGGGTTCCCTTCCACCTTGGGCCATTCTGTCGCCCCTCTCCAGCCACGGTGGTTCGGGTCTTGTTGGCGATCTCCCTTCCCTCTCCCTTGGCGTTCGCCGACGTGTTGCCGACTTGCCCTAGTCGTTGAAAGCTGGTTGCTCCCGATCGAAACTCATTCCCTGCCGGAGGTACCCCAGGTCGGTGCTTTGACTCACCTGGGCGGAGAATCCCCTCTCCGATCAACTCTCGCTCCACCATTCGCGCCACTGACAAGAGACAAGTTCTGTTCGTTGGGTCGTGGGTCCTGACCCGGTTCCGTATCTCCACCCGAAGCCCACCCATAAAGCAGCTCATAAACCATTCTTCGGGCATGTGAGAGATCCTTGAAGTTACCCTCTCAAAATCTTCTATATAACAATCCACCGATCCCCGTTGAACCAACAACTTCATCAACTCGATCGGATGCCCATCATCCTTCTCCCCATAACGATCGAACAGTGAGCGCTTAAACTTTTCCCAAGTCATATATAGGTCTAGCTCCCGTAAGTTCATGAACTAGTAGAGCGTCGATCACTCCATGCATATTTGTACCATCGGAATACGAAGCTCAGGGGGTATGGCATGAACCCAAAAGTAGGACTCGGCTCTTGTGACCCAAGCAAATGGGTCGACCCCGTGAAAGGCTGGAAGGTCGACTCGACGAGCGACATTCCGATATTCCTCCCACGCTCGTTCGGTGGCTTCCCGAGGAGCGCCTTCATCAAGGCGGCGTTGCCCGGCTCCCATTTGACCCCCGATGTGCTTGTCGTTGCCGGTAGCAGCTGAAGAAGGTGGCGCGGGTCTATCACCACCTGTCGATGATGAAGCATTAAGAGTAAGCATCGATGGTTCCCCTTTGTCACCCACCTTCTGCTTCTGCGTATTTTTTAGCCAGCAAGGCTTGAAAACCATCCATCATTTCCGACTGTAGCTGGTGTTGCGATTTGGCCAGCATCTCCACGCTGGTCATCAGAGAACTTAGCTGCGATTGAAGGTCCTTCAAGGTGGTGTCATGCGACTTAATCAGTACCTCTACAACCCGATACTCTACTCTCAATGAAAGCACCAATGTTAGGAATCCTCTATAGAGGTTGTGTATATTGATGGTATATCAGTATAGAAAAACAGAATATGCTGGAGACTAGCTCCCCCTCCTGGTAGTCCAGGCCAAATTCCTAACAATATCGATAGGTAATTATTCCCCACTCATTCCCCTGCTTATATTCCCCCTCTACATTCTCTCACCATAACTACCTCACTCCCTCCTAACAACCTTGCCTACATGGCATCAACTTTCTTACTCCCCTATCCCCATTTATTTCTACGGGTATACACTTTAATAGGCTTAAGCGGAATGGGATGAGGAGATGGTGGAGTGTTAACATCAACCCTGAACAATTAGGATTCCTACGAATCACCATTTCCAAATAACAGAATCAATGAGTGAATACATTCATGATGCTGACAGTCTAGGGGTCCGACTACAAAAGATAAACCGCAGATTCCATTGCACACATTTTCTTGGCATGCAGGTTGAGCAACGAGAAACTTTAAAAAGACTTTCTTTTGAGCTCAAATTATTGTAGAACAAACAATTCAATTCGGAACTAATTTTTCAATAATGTCTTATTTACAAAACCTAGCATGACACCTTTTTGCGACTTCACCTTTGAAACCTAAGTTCAGATCAGACAGTTGACTGAATTCTGAGAATAGCATAGCTTCATGGAATTTTAGCTGCTAACCCTTGTGCATTTCTAAATAGTATTAACATAATTACACTTATCAAGATAAGAAGCTGATAAAAGAAGCAAAGATTTGGACAATAGACACACAAGCCCATCCTTGATGTCTCCAAGACAGACGTATATGAAAAAAAAATCAATTCAAGAAACAGACCAACCTAAGTCATAAAATAAACAGGAAGTTCACTTTTCTTGGAGAAAAAATGAAATTGTGTCAATTTATCCAAATAAAATATAAATTCTATGTATTCCTTGCCAAATTATGCATACCTAGTAACAGCTACATAAGTACTGTTCAACATTGCTCAGAATTAATTAATGTAGCTATGGTTGTCATCGTTCCCCATCAAGTTATTGGCACTAAATGATGATAAACAAAGAGCTTTACCTCTAAAAGTGAAAGAAAGTAACTTTTATGGGTTCAACTAAATAACAA
>JANZLH020000137.1:173910-184552 GCA_026770325.2 Erythroxylum fimbriatum
TTGATTTCTTGCCACTATAAAACACCATCCCATCATTTAGCATGATGACAGATAGAATCTTGTGAAATAACAAGAAGTAAAGAATGAAGGAGTAGAAGATCGTGAAGAGAGAAGATTGTTTAAAGAAAAAAGAGAGAAAATCCTTACCCCAAAACTCCATTTTTAAGTGAGTGTACACTGGCTTATTACCGATGCCCTCTTAGGTTTATGGGTATTCTTTAGATCAAACGCCGGTAGAAGATTACGAAGAGAAGGGGGAAGAGTCTGGAGAAAACCAGACGCGAGAGAATTTGTGCGAGGGCAAAATGGGGAAAAGGCCGGAAAAATAATAGCTGATCAGGCAAAACGCTCCTCTGAGGAGCTGGTTGAAAATCAGCGGTTTGAGTTAATCAGCTAACCCATTCAGCTGAATCACCAAACACAAAAAATAGCTGCTTTTCAAAGTCAATCAGCTAAAGTGAATTGACCAGCTAAAAAAGAGATGATCAGCTCTTCACCAAACGCACCCTATAAGGTCAAAAGGTAAGGTCATTTTTTTAGTTTTGTATATAAATGATATCTTGTTTGTGTCAAACTTGGCTATGTTATATAATGTTAAGAAACTTACTATTTAAATACTTTGACTTGAAAATTTTTGGTAAACCATCTTTTGTCTTTAGTATTTAGATTTAGGATAGATCATAAAATTTATTTAATCTCTTTTAATGAGCATACAATGAGCGTGTTTTCCCAAAGGTTTAATATGCCAAATTATAAACCTTATGCAATACTAATCTCTCGCAAATAGAAATTATCTTTTACACAATATCCAAAGATGAGGTTAAAAGAGAAACCATGAAGAATGCTTCATATTCTAGTGTACTTGGCAGTCCGATGTATGTTCAAGTCTATGCTAGCCTAAAAGTTGCAATTATTGTTAGACCATTAGCAAGATATTTGTTCTACCCAGGTATAAATTGCTGTTACTTAGTTAAACAAATTTAAAATGCCTTCAAGGAACAAAAGATTTTATATTAACATACAAGAAAGTTGAGAGAATTATATTTGATTAAGTATACATATTCTAATTTTACTTTGTGTTTAGATGATAGAAAGTTCACATCAAGTCACATCTTTATGTTAAGAGATAGAGTTTTTTCATGAAAAAGTACCTAAGAAACACTAATGACTACTTCTATTATGCATGTTTAGTTTTTTGTATGATCTGAGGTTGCTTTATAAGTAGTATTAAAAAATTTAACTTTGAGTTACCTTTGATTAATTCAATTGTTAGATCAATTTAGTCGTACTGTGATAATATTTTTACAATGTCATTCAATAACAACAAGAAGAATAACATAGGATCTAAGTATTTAAAAGTCAAATATTTTACCATAAAGAACTTGTACAAAAAGGTGATATTATAATGGAGCAAGTTTCAACTAAGGATATGTTGGTTAATTCTTTATCTAAAGAACTTCGCCCTGTTATTTTTAATAAATATTGTTGTACTTTTGAAGTCTTTTGACACTATTAGTTAAAGATGAATGTACATTTGCTCTAGATATAATTTTCTTCTCATATATTTTAAATGCATTGTTTATAATATTGAAGATTATGATCTTATTCTAAGTTATACAAATTATTTTGCATCGAGGGGATGCTAGTGAAAGTCTTAAGATTTTTGTCAATCTTAAGTATATGATAAGTCATCGGGCATATTTACAGTTTGACATTAGTCTTATGTCTCTTGACATGTTTAATTTTCTCAACACACATGCAAGTTTTATGAGACGTAGAAAGATATATGTTTTAATCTCATACAAATTCTCTTAAGTACAATTTAGTACATAACAAGAGAAAATATGTTTCTTTATTGCAGTTTAGTATAAATTTTAAAGATATTGAGATTAATAAACAAAATATCATACTTTATAGATCATCTAGATATCAATGTTCTTTATCTCACTGTATTTTCTCACTCATGTTAGTGCAATTATTAGATACGTGTTATAGTGTTGGATTTATGTTATATATTACACATATATATGATATCTTCTTATATTGAAAAGTTTACACGACCAAAAGATATACTTTAATTATCTTTAAATCAAATATTTTACAAAGATTCACCAATACAATATTATTTTTATTCATTTAACTTTTGTTTTTTTCTTTATTGCAGATAAAGATCTTGTTTGGTAAATGACTAATCAGCTATTTTTTGGTGAATTGAGAGATATTTGATTGGTTGATATGTCAAACTGTTGATAATTATGTTTAGTAATTAGTTGATTAGATTGACGGATTAAACCCAATTCGTTGCTTTTGAAAATGCTCCTATAAGGAGCATTTTGTTCCGACAGCTGAGAAATTAAGAAATGAAAAGATGATTGTGTCCAGAAGTTATTACAAATTACTCCGGCTACTATCTTTTATTATTATTCTCCCTTCAACAGACACTAATACCCTAAACTTCCCTGATTTTATTTAAACATTTCTCCACTCTTCCCTATTATATTTAAACAATTTAAAAACATGCTTTAGTGTCTAGAAATTCACCTTAATAATAAGTTATTAGTTAAATAAAATATAAGAAAAATAGGCATTATAGGTTAGTGATAAATAATATACTAGAAAAATGAACTTCAAATTGATTAATATGGAGAAAGAAAGTAGGAGTAGTAGTAATAATAATAATAATAATAACAATAACAATATTATTTATTTATTTATTTATTAATATTATTATTGTTATTATATGTTCTATGTTTGTTATTAGAATTATAAACTTAATTTTTGTGAAATTAAATATCGAAAATCTAAATTCTTATGAGAATATTCAAAGAAAAATTAAGATATAATACTCATGTTCTTATAAATTCATTTTTTTAATGTCATGCCTTCATATATCATTTTACAAACAACTAATTTTACCAAATATCTTTAAATAAACATTTGATGTTATCTACTGATCAAATCAGCTGATATAATCCGCTGTCAACTAACCGTTGATAGAATCAGCTAATAGCTAATGCAATCAACTTATTGTCAATTAGGATCAAAACAAATAATATTTATCTAAAGGAGAGAACAACATAAAATTTTCTTCTAAACTATTTATTAATTACCCTTTTTAAAATTAAGGCTAAGAAATTTAATTTTTGATTCAGAATAAAAATATCAAAATGGTCCGATATATAATTTAATTAAGTGAACTGTAGTCTAGTAAAAATGTTAATTTGTGCATTAAAAATGTGGAAAGATGTTATTCTCATTATTTTAATATTTTTTGTAAGGAGTTTGTTCAAAGCTCAACAAGCTTTCTCAAAGTATCTGTCCGCTTACTCAAACAGAAAAGGATAACAAAATAATTACATTTCTGCATTATCTTAGTTTCTGCATGGTCTCTTAGGAAATGCAAGAACATTGAGCTGAGGAAAATAGAAAGTAGAGCACGTGGAGGGAGAATTTGTGTACACCTCTCTCTAGTGATTGAATATATGCAACATATATATAATACATAACCTGGTAAACAGTTGGCTTGAGTTCTGGCTTCTCATAAGAAAATCACCAGGAGGGTCTGATGCAGCAATTGATGTAGGTCAAGAGCCTCCTTCTGGTCTGCAATACGGCAAGAAACATGTATAACTAATTATCCTTCCTCTACCTCTCTCTCTTTTTTTTCTTAAACTTAAAAGCCAGTTTACAATGCTCAATCCCTGTAATAATCCACATGCGATGACCAAGGGGATGTGGACCACTACGTACAGGTTGAGTCGTAAACCACAGGGTTGGATTGTCACAACTACGTATATGAACAGTGCAACGAAAACCAAGATGGGCAAGAAAAGAGGGGGGAGCTGGAGACTTACTGTAACAGAATCTTCTTGATGGAGAGGATGATGACGACGATGATGATTGTAGCTGGTTGCATTCATAACCTCTCTTTCGTTGCCAAGGCTGGCGTGCCTAGGATCATACTTGTGCTCTTTCCTTTTGGCACGAGCTTGCGAGAACAGCACAGAGTAATTAGTATCATCATTGGACTTGGAGTCCCACCCTCCAAACTGAGGAACTGATATCCATGCACCATTCTGTAATCACCAAACCAAATGCCACATTTCAGAACCTTCCTTAAATTCTAAGATGTATGCAGGAGATACAAAACTTAAACCTTGTTTTGGTTAATACCCCCCTGGTCATCAACGCATATTAACCAAAACAAGCTCAAAGAATCACCATACACATGCAGTAAGTTAATTAATAGGTGGTATAGCTAAGCTATACGTTTTCTTAGATAATTTGGTTGGGAAGTACCTGCCTGTCACAAAATTTATAACGATTAGAGGAGGTATTAGTGTGAAATGAAACAAAACATAAGGACAATGACAATAAAACAAGGGTAACAAAAACATGATCCATCACTTGCCTCCGTCCAGTTCCGGCGTTCCATAGCTGCAACCAAAAACGATGGATTATACACTGACCTACCTCACAAGTACGCAAGCAATCACGTACTTAGAATTGATTTCTCTTTTGCCATATTATTCACAAACAATTAATGGATAGTGACCATGAGAGCTTGCTTTCTGGACATAACCAATTAGCTATGGGCTATATTATATGTGGTTAAGGTACGATGGTCTTGTTTAGCCAGAAACAAGTTTTCTGTTGAAGGGTACTTAAAATATAGAGATGATTAGGAAATAGATCGATAAGAGTTCCAAGTTTAGAAAGCCATTAAACGAGTGATAGATAGGGCAGAGTTACAGGGAGTGGTGACCCTGGCATGGCGGCAACAAAGCTTCAAACGTAAAACGTTCCTAAACAAATATGGGCCTCTGAACAGAACATACGCTTATAAGGAACAGCTCATAACTCCTCATTTGATCACTTTTGCTTAGTCAAAGTTCAAATTCTTGAAAAACCTTTATTTACATATCACTTTTGATTTTATTCTCACGATATTAAATTCAAGTGACTTCGCTTAATTAATTTATGCAGGTCTGAAGAACATTCCCCTCTAGAGAGCCTCTCTTGACATTCTATTAACTCCGGCTTGAAAGAAGTATACATTCGTTCAACTTCAAGGTATTCATTTCCCTCTCGAGGCAAACCTAAACTTTAGAGGCCGAGACAAGGAAAACTAATTATCAACTACTAAAATATTGAACATTTTGTCAAATGTAGAACAAAATTGATGGCTTTGGACGATTCAATTCAACATCTGCAGTACAGCTACAAAAACAGAAAGGAAAAGTGTCAAGAAAAAAAAATACACTCTGTAACTGGCAATCCATACACAAACTGACAAAAACACACGGACTATGCCTCCTAATCCTTTCCAAAGGTATAGAATATTAACTCAATCGCTGCCATTTATCAAAAATGTTACTCAAAATCTGGGATGTAGCAGACAGACAGCAAAAAACTCCTCATATTTACTTAAAACTTCATTTTCTAGCCAAAGACTCTCCCTTATATTCACCACCAGCCGTGACCACAAAGCCTGCTCCTACCTGAGTAATAAGCCAATACAAAACAAAATGTAAATATCTGCTGCGGCAGTATGAGTGCAGTGATGTTGAGAGAGGATGAGAGAGCGAGAAAACTTACCTGGCAATCTCTTAATACAACCCGCTCTTGGAGCTGTACATTACTGCAGATCACAGAACCTTGGATTGAACAACCATCTCCGATGGTAACGTGATTCATCACAACTGAATTAACAATCTGCAGTTACAAATAAGAAAGATCAATCATTTCAAAGTTCACAAAGCCAACTGTGGCCAAGGCAGTTACAATAATTTTTAAATGATAGAATCATGAGTTTCCTCGTAGCCTTCATCATAACAAAGAACCATACCTTGACATTCGACCCTATCCGGCAGTGTGGGCCAATAACAGATCGCTTTACACTACACTTGTCGCCCATGTGTGAGCCTTCCCCAAGCATACAATGAGGTCCTACCTACAACATGAACTTACTGTGAGAGATATGTATCTGGAGGTTGGGGATCATAAAATGATTCCAATTTTCCAATGCCAATTGTAACAACAGATTTATACATCAAAGATTTTGTTTGATGTTGCTAAACCTAGATTTAGTGATTTTATAAACAAGTTCATCTTGTGAAGTATAAGACTCACGGTAGTTTTTGATCCAAGCTGCGCTGAGGGATGAATTACATTGTTATGAGCAGAGAAAGAATACCCTGACAAATGATTAGCCTCACCTATGACCTGCATTTTTAAACATTTCCAATTGAAACAATAGATGCCAAACATAGCTGTAAAATAGCAAAAGTGAATACTCGAACGTATTGACTTACATCTCGATTTATGTCACAGAATGATTGAATAGATTCCAAGCGTGCACAGTATTTGCTGTTGCTGGCAATATAAGCACAACATTTATGGGTTCTTCGAACAGATACAGAACCATTGTGATTCAATGCAAAAAGTTCGTGAAAGCTTGGAGCCGATCCATGAGCCATGATTTGAGATATGATCGCCTGGTTATTCTGCAAATTAACCTTCTCATTCCCATGTTCCTCAGCTTGTGGCATAACACTCAAGGATAGCTCTGATCTCTATAATTCATTAGCCAGAGTTTTACTAGGTTTGCTTTAGCATAACACTATACTCATAAAAAAACACAAAGCATCTTAATTGGCCTCACCAACTGGCTCCGTATAAGATAAGGCAGTACATCATGCTTTAGACTTTGAAACTTCTCCTTTTCGTTGAGTACTTCTAGCAGAACGGACCTGAAAAAAGCATGGTGAGAAGATTAAGGATGACTCATGTGAATTACAACTTGGAGGCCAGGTCAAATTACAAATGCAAAAAATCTAAATGAGCACTTGCATATCAACATATTGGGAAGAGAGGGTACTCTAACCTCTTGAACGCATACATATGGGCATCCATAAGATCAGCTCGTATCTCCATCTAACAAAGGATGTAAAAAATATTATAAAAAGAACAAAATTCTTCAAATTTGTTCCCAATATCAACACGAAGTTATATCCTCTCAAAATATTAATTAATTTATATTTTGTCTCAATAAAGAAAATGGTGAAGTATCTTACCAGAGTAAAGAGGAAATACCTAAGGTGAGAAAAAGAAAATTTCTCGACAGACATGTTATGTTAGAATGGTACTTCAATTTCAACACAAGTGCAAATAGGCAGGTGATCAGAATTTTTGTTGCGAACCTAAGGGTGTAATTTGAGACACTTCACAACATGAAAATTGAGAAGCATAAAAGGAACATTTTATCCATGCATGGGTAAAACAATAGCCAAATAAAAGATGGGAATAAAGTATCTTGAAAAAAATCACAGTGCTATTAACAAGTCATGATGATGGCTCATCATATTTCCACTACTCAATCAGTTTTTAGTAAACATCAGAAGTTGACAAAATGGTCTTCCATTACCTGGCCAACGGCACGTAAAATACTCTTCTGAATTCGAATATCTTTTTCAACTTCTGCTCCTGAAAAAAGTTAAAAGACACCGCCTAATGAACTGACACAGTACAACCAAGAATAACTTACAGTTATATTGTCTGACCTGTTGCTATGTACAGCAAAAACTGCTTAGATGGGTCCAAACCAATGATATCATATCGTCTTGGTTTCTTGGCTTTTTCTTTGCCACCGGAGGATCCTGAGTCTACAGGTCCACTGACAGGAGCAGAGCAAAGCATTGTAGTCACCACAGCATCATGCCGTCTATGAGTAGCAGCTAGTGCACCAGGAGGAACATCAGAAACAAGATCACCACTCACAACCTGCAGGAAGATGAAGTGCCAATGGTTGTAAATAGGTAAAACCTAGGCAGAAAATGTAGTCAAATCTCAATACCAACCAAGATGTCATTAGCAGTCAAGTGATGTGAAATGGCCCGAAGAGCACCAGCAGTTCCAACATCCTCTGGAACAGCAGCAACCTATAGTATGAATATATAACTTCAAAGTTTAGGCCAACAATCTATAAACTACCTAAGATTGAGAATGGTATCAATAAAGAAGAATTTTATATGATAGTCCTAGTTATGATTCTATGAGCGAGTACGGTCCAAGGTTTCAGACATACAAATGCACTACGATTAAAATATTGAAACTCGGACCTCATTCTTGAGAACAATGAGGAGCATTGACAAGTGGTATTGATGATACAAATTAATTAAAGTTGCTGAACACAGAACAACAGCAAATTTAGAATTTCACAAACATGTCACGCCCAAAACCAATTGGTCCTGATATTCATGTCCTTTTGCCCACATTTAACCAGTAAAAGTCAAATAGCAGTTCATTATTCTTCCATCACCAATGCCATATTCTTGTTATGCTTGAAAATTAATGAATGTAAACAATGCACAACTGTGTCTAAGATTATACAGGAGCACAATGATTAAAAAATTTTAACTAACTCCTAAACCAAAATGAGAAGATCAACCAACTAGTGGCATTGTTGAAACAAAAGAATTAAAGTAGCTCTACAAAGGTGAGCAGCAAATTTAAAATTTAACCTATAATGCCAATATCCAGGACACAAGAACAACTGATCCAGGAAGTCCTATCCTTTTCTGCATAATTTTTCATTATTTCATTGCCACGTTCTTTTATTATTGAAATGCACTAATGGAAACAATTTCAGTTATTTCCGCTTTCCCATTCTCCCAAGTTGGTAGTTCCAACATATTGTAGAGAGGATTATATTTCATAAAATCAATCACCAAAATTTAGCAATTACAAAGCACGCAAATGGTGGATTACAAGAAAATCAGAGGCAAGACATTACCTCTACATGTAGACGATCAACATAAGCCCCTGATATCCAAGCACCAACTCCAAAAGCTGCATCTTGTCCTTCAACCACCTATCTTCAAGAAAAGGTACACTATTAAAAGAAGGAACCAAAACCCTAAACCCCAATACTAGAGACCACAAAAAGAAAAAACAGATTTAAACAAGAGCTTACCACAATAAGGTTCTTAAGGTTACTAAACTCCAGCTGCTCCAAAACGTAGGAGAGAACAGGACGGTTAGCTACGGGAAGTAATGCTTTGGGCACCTCCTGCACTTTTTCAGAATAAAAGAAGAAACAATATTTAAATTATTAAAAAAAGATAACGAGGGACCCAAATTGAGGGTTTTGAGGAAGAAAATGCCTTCGTGAAAGAACAGATGTGGCAATGAAAGAAAATGGAGGCAAGTGGTTTAGGGTTTTCATGGTGGAAAGAGAAACAACCTTAGAGACGAGAGGAACAAGTTTTTTCGAATTGCCACCAGCAAGGATCACCACTTGGAAATCCATTATCTTCGTCAGAAAGCAATGTCTGATCGAGAAGTACGAACTTTAAAGGCTTTCACTATTTGAGGGAGAAATTTGAGGTTTTTGCCTGTAAATTTTCGCTACTCCGATACTTATTTCAGTATTTTCGATGGTGGGTAGAGGAACACAATTATAACAATAGCTTCTTCGAAATAAAACTGGCAAGGCTAGTAGCTTGTGTGGGGATGTAGCTCAAATGGTAGAGCGCTCGCTTTGCATGCGAGAGGTACAGGGTTCGATACCCTGCATCTCCATTTTAATTTTTCCCTGAAATTTATTTGATTAGTGCTATTCCAATATTTTTCATGCTCATTTTGATAAAGCAACTTATTTTTTATATATGTTTATACATCTAGTTATAATTTTGTAGTATTTTTAGGGTTAACCAACATGTTAACTAATCGATTACGATAAATTGGATCGGATTTTGCAGTTTTTCCTTCTGCGGTACCTCGACGTGTAACATATTACATATGAGTTTATTGGAATCAGTCTTTCTAATAAGTAAGGCTAAGATTACATACTATCGGAACTTTTTAAATTTAGCGTCTCAATGGAACTTCAATTTGGTTTTGACAATGATGATTATGATTTTTTTAGAGAACAAAACTTTAATCCTCGTTTCTAAAACAAGTTATAAAGAGTAAGAATTCAATTTATGTTCCTAAAATTAAATTTTTTGCTGATTGAAAGAAGAAATTGATTTATTATATTTGATTTAAAGTTAATTTATGGTGAAATGAGCCAATTTATAGGGTTAATTTATGCAAAAAACATTTTTCTAATGTTTTAAAATGTTAAAAAATTAACCTCCTTAAAATTTCATTAATTAATCATTATGTCAACATCAATGTAATATTTATTTTTTCCTTTTTATTTAACGTATTAATATTATTACGATAACACCCGTAGAATGTTAATACTAAATAGACAATATATAATATTAAAAAGTATCACCCAAAGAAGATAATGTTTTTATCTTTTTTAAAATCTCTAATCCTTCTCCCTTGCTACACCCAAATCTAAATCCCTAGTTATATACTCTAATAATATTAGTAATCCCTCTTCCATTCTTCAGCTACATATGAAAATTATCTTATCAATTATACTTGATCAGGCCAGAGATAGCCTGACAGGAGTCGAGCTTGACTCGACCCGGCCTGATCTATTTTTTATTTTTTAAAATTGAAAAATAGAAAAATGATATCCCTTGATACTATTGTCGCCTGTAACCAAAATAATACAAACTCTAGCAATGAAAAATATAGTTAGTGAAGAGTTGAGATCGTTCCCACGAATAATTTTAACGGTAAA
>JANZLH020000137.1:192811-205565 GCA_026770325.2 Erythroxylum fimbriatum
CTGCTCATACCTTATCGTCACCGTGCTAATTGAGTAGTCTGTGCAATGTGACAGAGAATGTGCGAAGTTATTGGTGCAATCCCATTCTACAGCAGCAGATAGTAAGCTCAGGACAGTGCACAAGAAGTTTTGAAGTGTAGACAGGGGATCTGTAGCTCTTCACTCCCCTGCCAAAAGCCTTGTGGCCAAATCATCGTGACAGGGTTGGCGTCTCCGTGGTTTTACTGCCACCAGTTTTCTTAGGGAAGCCATAAGTCACTCAGCATCATGTTCCTGTTATGATCTCGTCTTGTATAGACGAAGCCATACGTCAGTCAGGATCATGGTCCTGTTATGATCTGGTCTTGTATAGACGATGGATAACATTTGCGTTGATTGTTATCATGTAGATGTTGAAAATTGATTTTTCTAGGACGAAATTTACTTTCCTGCCCTTTCAGATGTTTTTGTTAATTAAAGAGGAAGTTAACTCCTACTCGGCTACTTCATTAAATTAGTCTTGGAATAGACATAAACTTATTAGCCACTCTCACTCTCTCTCATCTTTATCCTACTCTCTCGTTCAATGTCCGAAAGCTGCAACTCTCGCCACTTCTCGTGGCTGGTCAAGTCCTGCCTTCCCAACTCACAAGACACCACCAATGCCCTCACCCCCATTCCCCTCCACAGCCCCACCACCACAACCCTCACCACTCTCTCAGCCCTCCCAGATGACCTTCTCTTAGAATGCCTCTCCCGCGTCCCCTCCTCCTCCCTCCCCTCCCTCTCCCTCGTCTGCCGCCGATGGTCTCACATTGTCCACTCATCCCCCTTCCTCTCCCTCCGCCGTATCCGCCACTTCCACTCATCCACCCTGTTCGCCCTCTCCTCCTCCGACTCCGTCCTCTTCACTGCCTCCCTTAACTTCAAACACAATGACCACTCCACGACCCATGATGATTCCAACATCCTCGGAGATTGGAAAGTTTCCACCTTTATTACATTACAAGCACCTTCGTTAATCGACAACCTTAGTTACGCTCGCTTGTCTTCGATCGGACCCAGAATCTATATCGTCGAGCGTCACGGAGTCTTATGCTATGACACGTGGACCCATTCACTTACTCTAAGATCTTCAATGAACTTCCGGCGAAAGAAGTTTGCTTGCGCCGTGGTATCATCTAAAATTTATGTCGCTGGGGGCGGCGGCTCGCGCGCTCCTGCGGCGCTGGTGGAAGAGTACGACCCGGAAAGAGACACTTGGAGCGTGGTAGCACACGCGCCGAGGAGGAGATTCGGGTGCATCGGAGCAGCCGTTGATGGCGTGTTCTACGTGATCGGAGGACTCAAAATCGGAGGCGCCTCGGAGAACGAAGTCCCGAGGGCAGCAGCGACAGGAGCAGAGTACGCGAGCACCATGGACCTGTACGACGTGAAGACACGTGCTTGGCTGAGGAGCCGAACGGTGCCCGGCGGAGGTTGCGCGGTGGCGGCGTGCGCGACGGCAACTGGGTTCTTGTATGTACTAGCGAGCCATGCAGTGGAGATGTCGTTCTGGAGGTTCGACGGGCGGAGACAGAACGGGGGTAGTGGGTTCGGAGAGTGGAGTAGAATAAAGAGTCCGCCGTTGCCGCCGCAGGTGAGGGTTGACAGTACGGTGAGGTTCAGCTGCGTGGCTTCGGAAGAAAAGGTGGTGCTAGTACAAGTGAACGGGTGCATAGACGATTTGTTGAGGAGGAGCGGGAGGAGTAGGAGGGGGATGAGAGAAGGGCTGGTATTGGTATACGATACGGTGGGAGCGGAGTGGAGCAGAGGGCCAGATTTGCCAGAGGTGATTAGACGCGCGGCTTGTGTGAGTGTAGAATGTTGAGAGAGGAGTTTGTCGTTGTGGTAGGAGACAAGTGAGGCTTTGATTTGTATTCACGACAACGAAAAGAGCGAAAGAGCTCTGTTTTCGGTGCAGGTCCACGTCCTAGGCTTAGCTAAGCCTAGGCTTTCATTTGATACCTATCTAAACTCTGTCCTTTGACATGAATTATGGTGCATGTTGAATGGCCTTCGTTTCTGGCTTCAGCATTGGATTCCCGTCCGGTCCCGTCCTATTATTGTTATTACTTGCTATTTCTTATTCAACGTCAAAAAGATACTGCCTAAAAGCAGATTCGAAGGATTCAAGCTTTTAGTCATCTTTCTTACCATTACTCAAGACTCCTGTGAATGTTGATATTTCCCAGGAATGATGACGATGATGCTACGTACAAACAACAAAGTTGAAGGTGTTTATTATAAATGGGTGAAACTATAGGTTTCGAGGATTACACTACACAGTTGGTTCTTCCAGTACGTAGATTTTATGTAAAAATCATCTTCCACTATTTTCATATACAACATACAGTTGTTTTATACATATCTCAGGTCCAGTCAACAAGAAATAACAAAATGGTTCAGATAAAATAACTAAGCAGCCATCAATCAATCTCTAGCATTCAAAAGGCATACAAAAACATGCCTTTGCTCTGGGCAGAAAATTTCAGAAAGCCGGAGAAAAATCATACTGTAAAAGCCCAATCCTAGCCTCACAAACGTATATTACAAGTAAGAACTCTATATAATTACAATTAGTGAGTGGATTTGCATGGAGGTTCCTTAACTTTCTAAAGGTTCCTGTCATCTGGCCCAGCTAGTACGATCTGTTATTGCAAGAATTTGCAAACATACAGTAAGTCTTCAATGGTTATAACGTTCCAATAGGATAAGGAAAAAAGATATTGATTATACACATTCCCAGCAAATATTATCAGACATGAGAAAATGCATTAGACAAAATCATAATTAAGTGTATTTTGAGGGACAAAAATCACAACAACTGAAGTTTTTATCAGCTGAGAATAATAAAAAATAGTTGAAGAAAAGCATACATAAACAGATTCATCAAATATGGACAAGTCTGAAGAAAATTGTGAGAGGAGCGCTTACATTGCAGTCAAAAGCAAACCTCCTTGCGAGCATAATAGCTGCATTTCTGTCTCTCTCAGATTCAAAAGCTAAGATAAAGGAAACACCTTTCTTTGCATGCCAGAACAATGCCTGAGCAGCAGCATTGCCACCACCTCTAACTCCACACAACTAAGGCATGAGATAACAGTGTCAAACATGGTTGCTAAAAATGTTAATCAAACATCAAACCATCCTTTGTAAAGAGGAAAGTTTCCCAATCTGATATACCCGCATTGAAGTGGAGTAGTATTCCTTAGTGACTGTAGACCTTCCTTTACGAAGCTTCATTCTCATCTTCCCCACGTGAAGCACATGAATAGATTCGGAGACATGGTCAGCACCACTCATTTGGGTAATAATCACCTAAGAAAAATATAGTTAAAACTAAGTACAAAAATAAGGGCATATCTAGATTAGAAAACATAGCTAATAAATATTTCAACTCAAACAGAAACTACTATAACTAATATAGATGGAAATTGAGAAAAATATGAACAGCATCAATGATTTGCCTAAGCAGAACCTATTCCCTCTTGGTCCATCTAGCACGTAGACAAGCTAGAGAGAGTAAGTGACCATCACGATTAGGCACACGTGTAATACTAGAATAGTTTGAAAACGAACAACTCTCAAGTAAATCAACCTAATGCATGATTAACTAATTTGGGAAATGCTTAAATAGTTCAAGGAATACTTACATTAAATTCAACGTCGTGTTTTCGAACAAGTGCCTCTACATAGCTACCCAGACCAGCAGCTATGCAAAGAATTAGGTCAGTTTTGAATTCTACATATTATGTATAGTAAACATGAAAGACTCATGTACTTGCAAAAGGACAATCTTGAAATGAAAATTTTGAGAAAATTTGTTGTCATGAAACCAACATTAGCACACCAAATTAAACCAGAAAAGTAGTAGAAGAGAATACCTGGATCAATGGCACCAGTTGTAGACAATGTGATATGCTGATCGTTACATACAATTTCAGCTTGCAAGACTTGCCCAACATCAAAAGGCTCTGGAGCATAGACTGATTTTGTAGCTCCTGCATCAATAGATGCCAATTAGTCGTAGGTTAATGTTGTTATCCATAAAAGATGTCATCAGAAGCAGCTCATGATCAATCGTGTCCAACATCACATGAGATGACTATCTTCTTCTAATCGATGAATCATTTACAAATGATATTCTGTTGTCAATTGCGACCTCTAAATCCATCAACAACAGATTTTTCTGTTGTCAACTGACCTCTAAATCCATCAACAACAGAAACTTTCTTGTATCCCCTACACTACCACCCCCAAAACCCCATCAAATCGAGAAAGGAATGGACAGAAACCAAATTTGCTGACTTGGCTCCTCCTTGCCACTACCTGATATAAGCTCCTTCTTGTCGCCTTCAAATGACACACGGTACCATTGGATTGAACACTTAGAAAGTTCTGGAGCATTATCACAGCTAGGCTTGATCCGCAAATAAGAACCTAAAGCTTCAGATCCGTCAAATTCATAAAATTGGGAAATATTCTTCTCCCTTCTCTTACTCATCACCAGCTGGAGGAGATAAATGAAAAGTAGAACATGCAAGGAGTCAATAACAGGTTATCAAAAATAAAAAGGAAAATCTAATAGTTCATGATAGTCGCAATCAAGGACATAGCTGAACCATTCTTATTGCCGTTACATCAAGTCATGGCAAAAGAATATTGAAAAGTCCAGGCAGTTAGTCAGAAGCTATACATGGCAATAATAGACGAGAAAATACAAGATGACTTCTCAACAAAAAGTTTCTTTGTGCGAGAGTCAAGATTTCCACTTTGAAGAACAGTCCAAATTCTTAAGAACTTGGATATTCTGAGAAGCTGCCAAGTTACAACCAAATTCCACAAAGACGCACACAATTGAGTCTCAATTTTCACTTACAATTGAGTCTCAATTTTCACTTTAAGGTGAAAATGTTTTTGGAAGCAAGTTACAGAAAATCAGACTGGTGGGAAAATTCAGGATAAAGGTAAGAATTATCAAAGGTGAGCATAATACCAAAAACATTGCAACCCATAACCTTATCCTTGGTCAAAGCAGAAATCAGTAAGAAGCTGAAGAACAATAAATGACAGATGCATAGCATCTGAAAACTACAGAGGTCCCGGATGGACTATATACCCAATCATTACACACCAAAATGGAACCATAAGTATACCTCTTTTTGAAGCTGAAGAGATTGTTTAGACTTCTCAACAAGTTGAACCCTCAATGATCGCAATTCATGTTCCATGTCCATCACCTTCAAAATTTTATCAATTAACAAATAAAAGAATTGCAAGAAACTTGTGTTCAGATACTATTATAAAGTTCTAATATCAGACGTCAATTGAAAATTTTAGAAGAAAACAAATAGTTCGAACCCCGAGAAATATCGACCATCATGCCAATACTAATACATAATGCCGTCCTCCGCTACAATGGACAAAGATATGCTCTATAAGGCTATTTAAGCATAATAGCTTAATAGAGTCATGATACAATTAAACTGGAGACATAGAGAGATAGAGCTCTAAGGTCTTTTCAAGTTCAAGGAACAAGCATCAATTTTGACTAAAGGACTAAATGTCATAATTCAGTGGAGGAAACTTGAACAAAAAGCACCAATAAATACCTTGCTTGGTTGGTGCAGCATTTTGATCCTTCTCGCCTGTTGAACCTCCTTCATCAATTCTTCCAAGTCCTAATAGCCACACCAAATAATATGTCAAGGAGATATGAAACAAGCTTCATACAATTCCAAAGACGAGACCCATAAAGGAGAACATGAGAAAGGATATGCAGCCGCCACGACCATTCCAGAATTCATGCTTTTAATGGCCACACTATAGGAGATAACAGTCAATGGCTAATCCAATAAACAACAATAGAAAAACGGGAAGCAATTATAGCCCACATCAAAAATTACAAGACACAAGGCTCCAATTTGTATCTAAATTTCTTACAACTACCAATATGTTGCAAGAAACAAGAACAAAGAACAGTAATTAATAACATTCCCTTTAAGGCAAAAAACGAAGAACATTAACCTGCTTCCCGGAAGCTTGAGACGTTCGTTCATGTTCTTGAAGAGCCTCTTCAACCCTCTGCACAGCTGCTCTGGCACTCTCAATCTCAGCACGAGCAAAGGCCCGCTCCTCATCAACTAGTTTCTTGGCATGTTCTGAGGCCTAAAAGGGATATAAATGCTCAACACAGAACAGCGGATACTGACTACAACTTACGTATATATACAAAAGGATAAATCAGTACAGAGTGTAAAAGCTATTGGGATTTATGTGTTCCGATATGATCCAGTATGAAGATAGGGAAGAGATAAATGAACATAAGAATAACTGCATAAGAAAAGTAGAAAACTAAAGGAACCAAGATGAAAAAGTTAACGGTTAATTGATCTCCTGAAAGTTCATAGGTAGATAAACAACAGGGAGTAGTCAGTTGCTAAACTCTGTATCTACTCGACCAAGATTACAAAAAATGTAAAGCCTATTTTTACTTCATAAATATGCCAAAAAAAGGAGAAAGAAAGATTAAAAAATGGAGAAGATGACAGTTAGGGACTTGTTAATTGCATTACCTGCTTAAGAAAATTTGCTAACTTCTTCACTTCTATTTTTTCTTGAATGAGCTCTCCTTCCCTTTGAGTAAGCTGAACTGCTAATGCTTCTACCTGGAATTGTAAAAAAGAAACATTTAAGATGGGAATGGTTACTTTTTCACTTGAAAGATAGAATAGGCAAAAGCAGATGAGCAGCAAATCAAACAAATGCTGGCAGTTAGAAACATTCTACAACGTACAACTATGAAATGAAAGAAAATATACTAAACAGAGAACCTATTTTCCTCATAGAAGTTAATAGTGATCTAAAGTAAAGTTCCTAATAAAGTATCAGTTTTGTGATAGACTTATGAAACCATCATAAATTAACCAAATGGTTGTTGGGTCCAAAATCGTTGTGCTTCATTCTTATGGGAGGGAATAACAATGAAAAACATTTACAAGCGCATGTTCCTCAACCCGACAACTGAATTTGTAGAGGTCAAGTCCGAAACCTCCAACCTAATCCAGGCAAAATCAAATCGGTCTCAGATATTAATTTAACACTTTACATCCTAACATAAAAGTGAAATTCTGCCATAATATGGCAACAGAAACCCTGTCATCAAGTCACATCTAAAACACTTTTAGAATGATTAAAATTTGAGACAGCAATCAAGAAAGAGCTACCATAATAATAGCATCCTCGACATCATCTTTGTTTCTACCAGCCACACGTCCTCTTAATGATTCTAGAGCATCTCTAAGCTTCTTCAAAAGAACATGTTTCTCCAGAGAAGCTGCCTCCCTGAGTCTTGCCTACAATACACAAATGACTAAGTTAAAAGCACAGTTTGGCGTCTGTTCTTATAGTTTATCTATATCACCAATCAATTTGTGTATATCCCAATAAACAAAAGAACCTAAACCAGAATTTTCAACAAACCAATCAAAGTAGCATACCAAATCAAGTTTACAGAAGCAAACACAAACAACTACAAAAAAATTTATCAATCTTACTTCTTCAGACAACTTAGCAGCTGCAGCCAGACCCTTCTCGAATTTGCTGGCAAGGTCACGCACAGAAAGGCGTTTCTGCTGCTCCAAAAGCTGTGCAGTCTCACGGGCAACAGCCTCTTTCATGGAGAGCACTTTTGGGTCATTTTTGGCATCCATTATCTGATTGTTAACCCCAATTCTATAATGAGGAAACCTACTTGATGCAAACACAACATCGGCTGACACCGCAGGGACGGCATTTTTCTGCATCGTATCTCCAAACTCACGGGTGACCCTTGTCATGATTTCACATTAACTACCCTGTTTGACAATCAAAAAGTAAAGATTAACATATTCTTAAAGGACTTCTCAACCTAAAACAAATGTGGGTCAGTATTTTAGCAACTGTATTCACTCAATAAGCTAAACACAAAGTTAAACAGCCCAAGATGAGAAATTTTCAGGTCTCTAACAAATTCAATAAAGATGCGTACTTTGGTCAGTTCTAAAAGGACTCCTCAACCTAAACCAAAATGTGGGTCAGTATTTTACCAACTGAATTCACTTAATAAGTTAAAAACATAGTTAAACAGCCCAAGAGGAGAAATTTTAAAGTCTCTAACAAATGCAATAAAGATGCATACTTTGGTCGGTTCTAAAAGGACTCCTCAACCTAAAGCAAAATGTGGGTCAGTATTTTACCAACTGAATTCACTCAATAAGTTAAAAACATAGTTAAACAGCCCAAGGGGGGAAATTTTCAAGTCTCTAACAAATGCAATAAAGATGCATACTTTGATCAGGTCTCTGAACAAACAACCTACCACGGAGAGAACAACAAGATCAGGAAAAGAAAAATATAAAGGAAATTTTCACGGCCCAAAAATGCTTGACTACAAACCATCAAGTACCATTAAAATAAGCATGCAAAGGAGTAGCAAATACTAAAAAGTAGGAACTTTCGAAGTCAAAGCTGAACATACAGAAAAGAAACCCTAACCCTCTACCAAATGCAAGTTAAAATCGCAAGTTCAAGGACCAAAAGAAATAATTAAGAAAGGAGACCCAGAAAACAGAAACAAACGGAGAGCTTGACTTACAGGTCAAGAAAAAATGAAAAATGTATCAAAGTAGGAGTTGGGATTGAGGATTCTTCCAAAATCTTGGATCAGATGCCAATGCTAGTGAGCTATTGATTGATGTGATATATTTCCCTTTTATCAAGAGACAACGGAGAGACTTCTGAAGCTGCGAGAACAGGGAAAGTTGGAATATGGAAAATGAAAGGAGGAGATGGTAGGTATGGTACTGGCCTTTTGCTTTTCCAAAACGGACCATACTTGGCATGAGACTGGCAAATTTATTTCTGAAAGAGCATGTTTAACTTCTACATTCACTCAAAACTCTATCTAATGTCTTACGGGGGTCCCACTACCACTCTATCTAATGTCTTTCTGACATAAGGATGTGGTGTGCGTGTGGCCCACTGCTTTTAACTAACGACAGCTAACTGTGGCTGTCGTTAGTTAAGATATACTTATACAGATCATCAAAACAAACATATATCACTTGTTTTGTTATTACCTTCCAACCTCCTTATCCAGACTGAAATCTTTAAGATACTAAAAAGTTTTATTTTGGATATAACTTTTATTATAACAAATAAAAATCAAATTAACATGTGCTTCATCCCTTACCTTTGAGAGAAAGCAATTCAATTCAACCTTATGTTTTGTTTGTGAGATTGGCCATTCCGTACGGTCCTATATTGCAAGTTGTCATGTAATGTAAGTCAATAGAAATGCTGCCACAGGTCATGCAATTGCTCTTGTTAATAAATTATAAACTACAAATTTAAGAAAAATGCATAACTAAAGTTATAATATCTATTAATCTAAAATCCTTAATAAAGACGCCAGTGCTATTTTGATTTTCGTTTTTTTGGGTCGATTTAATCGAATTTTGATTACCGAGCTCCCAGCCCAGAAATGATTTACAAGATTGATCTTTTCGGGTTTTGTCGTGTAGATTTAGGAATTTTATAAACTGTTGATAGTTTTTGGGATTTTTGGTGGTGGGGTCAGTAGTTGTCAATAAGTAATTAAGTATAATTAGCTGCTAGGCTCATAGATGTTTCCTCCAAGTTTTTGAATTTTGGGGGTCTGTGGTATTTTTGCTTTTGGTAATTTGGACAGGGGATTTGGGGTGCTTTTGCTGGGTGTGTCTCCCCTAGGTTTTCTGGGTTGATGTGATGGTTTAGGGATTTTATTGTTTGAATCAATATTAGGATTTTGGGGAATGGGAATTCAAACCATGGAACCTCAGAATAATGATCAGCAAGCTCATCAAAATACACTCAATTGATGCGGCAAGACTCATGGTACAGCCTCACTCTCAATGAAGCTGAGAATCAATTGAGAAATCTAGGGAAACCCTTGGGGAGCATGAACCTTGACGAACTTCTCAAGAATGTATGGAGCACAGATGCAACTGAGTCCATGGACATGGAAACTACTTACTCTGCTTCACCTCTCCAACGTCAGGCCAGCTTAACTTTGGCCAGGAAATTGAGTGGGAAGACTGTGGATCAGGTTTGGCAGGAAATTCAACAAGGGCAGAAGAAGAGCTTCGGGGAGGATATGAACGGGTAAAACACGGAATCGTCCTTTGTGGAATAACTTTGGAGGACTTCTTGGTATAAGCAGGTCTTTTTGCAGAAGTATCTTTACGTCCTTCCATGGAATTGAGCACTGTTGATGGAATGAGCTCACAGAGTTTTCCCCAGATAATGGTTTTGTCTCCTTCCTCTTCAATTGGCACATTATAAGACACAACAACACCAAGCCGAAAAAGGATGCCCCGGAGGCACTTGAGAAGAACATCGAGAGGAAACTGAGCAGAAAAATTAAGAACAGGGAATCTGCTGCCCTTTCTAGAGCGAGAAAGCAGGTGACTTTTCTTTTTTATCAACTTCTATATCTTCTATAACATTGCCATTTCGGACCAACTTCCCTTAATTTTTGGCCGGAAAACTGATCTTTGTAGGCTTATCATAACAAGTTGGTGAGTAATTTCACGTCTAGGGAGGTGAATCTGAAGCTCAAGAAAGAAAAGGCAAAAAGCTTTTGCATTACATAGTTTCTTATGAAAAGTTCGAATAGCCAATCCCCCACACTCTCTGCTCAACCCACTACGAAAATTCTAAAGCAAAACTGCTCAGGATTACTGATATTTTTAAACACATAATAACAAGCTACAGTGATTAATAAAAAGATACGTTTTGCATTTTGTGTAATCATTCTTTAGCCCATTGGAAATTTTATCTCCAGATTCCGTAAACGATGCTTTGAAAGTCATTTGTTAAAAGCTCTAGAAGCTCTCATCTTTTGTAGTTCCAAAGTCTTGTGGGCTTTAGTTGAACTGCTTACCTTCTTAACTATGATTTGAGACCTACTGCTTTAGCATCTCCATGGTGTAATTAAAGTACATAGGAAATCAGGGCCTGAAGCTTATCAAAGAATACTTACTATCAAACCGTAGTGGCAATATTCTCCTTAAAAGCTAATGGTTCAGTGGATCCTCCAGTTTCATTTTTGCCCTTTTGCTTTTCTGTGGTTCTACTGGTTAATATGGATTTGACTAATTGTTAAACTGTTTCCTGGTAGGAGCAAGTGGTTTGATTTTCAGCAGGATTCGCCATCCTGATGCTTTTCCTCGTTTATTATGTTTTTGCTTTGTTTTACAGGAATTTGATATAAGATTTCCATCTGCAGCCTTGCACCAGAAAAAATATCAGCTTAGGAGAACAAGTTCAGCCTCTTTCTGATATTCTCAAATTGTTTGTGGGGGGAGAATGGAATCAACTGACGGCTACTGCTAGGTTGCTTTGCTTTTGTTGGTTCCTTTCCCTTCCAGGCGATGAATAAGCAGATATATATATGTACATTTGGTAATTAAATGGTGCCATGTTGAGTGTTTAAAATCATAGTGGAACTGAATGATTAGGTTGTGAATTTGACTATATGATAAATTAGAAGCAATACAAGTACTTGTAATTATTGGTTTGGGGTGGTAAGTTGTAAAGGTTCCATGGTCCATGGAACAATCATCGTTTCCATTTCTGCAGGATGCCAAGCATACTATGAGATGAGAACCCACCATGGTCCTCTCTTGCAAGAATCGGGTAGATCATTGGTTTTACAAGCCCTTTATGTGCAACCATATATATTTTTAAAAAATTACGACTGCTAATTCTACTGTTATGAACAGAGAAAGCAAAAGCTCTGGGCAAGCATATGATGATTTTGGAAAAAGAAAACAGTTTGCTTTTCATTTTCATCAACAGACAGACTTGTAGGGTAAGTCTTTGATTTGTGCTCGAATGTATGTACAGTAGTTAAGGGGCTCTTTGATTCTCCTTTTTTTTCTACCATTTTTTGTTGTCATTTTTGTAAGTAAAACGTGCTTATTAATTCTGTTGCGATTTTTTTAAAAAAAGATAAAAAAAATCACAACAGTTTTATAAAAATATAAAAAATATCGTTTCAATAGGAAAATAATATATTCTTATTTTTTATTTTTACAAACAATAGAAAAATAACATCCAGCAAATTTTTACAAGATCCGAGCTCCGCCTCTCTCTGCCACACATAGATGAGGTATCTCCAACGGTCGCAACGAAGGCTAGAGATTGGAAGAGATGTCAGAATCTTTAAGAAAACCAGTAACAGAACCTCATTGGAGAGGAGGGAAGTAAAATTTGGTGCAGGTAAGTCTTTGAAGTTGTCACGACGAGGACAAGAAGTGGGTGAAGTTGATGGACTACTATTGGTGGAAGATCCGATATGCATCTTTTAACTTAACAAAAAGGAAACGAAAATCCTAAAAGTTTAAGCACTGGCAATGGGTCTTGTGTTAAGTAGTAAGAAATGGGTTTTCATTTTAATGGAGTTTGGTGACGTTGAAATAGGGTCGGCAAGACTTTCGGTCTAGGGTATGCGTGTGGAGTTGCGGTTTTCGTATCATTGTTTGATTTTTTTAAATATTATTTATTTTAATGCTAATTTTTAAAATTTTTAATTTAATTATTAATTTTTTAAATTTTGTATAAATCTTTATATTAATAAAATTTTATAAAATTTAAAAATATTTTAATTAATTTAAAAATACAATTAATTAAAATTTTAAATTTTGTATCA
>JANZLH020000137.1:212498-235127 GCA_026770325.2 Erythroxylum fimbriatum
AGAAGGCAAGAAGCCTTGGAAGGAAAACTTCAAAGTAAAGAACAGGAGCAATAAGTACAAACGTATGAGGTTCTTCAAAAAGTCTTATCATAAACAGAAAGGAAGACTTAGATGTTTTGTCTGTGGAAGCACTGAGCACTTAGCCAACAATTGTCCTAAGGCAACTAGGAAGGATGCCAAATTCCTGGAAAAACTTGATAACCTTTTGCCTATTCATCCTCACAATCCTATTGAGAAGTTGCTAGAAGAACAATCTAGTGAGGGTTAGCCAGAGAAGTCATATTTCCTGTGTCTACGCTCTAACGGACCAGAGCGCTTACGAGTGGTATCAAAGCCATTCCAAAAAGCCAGGAACCCTTTTGGTTAGGTTTCGCCAATTTTACAAGTGCCCATACACATTTATATGTAGGAGCTATACGACTTGTTCTTATCTTGCATGGAAGAAAAGGGATACGTGCAACAGCCAGGATACCACTTCTTGACACAGCTTACACAACGTACTAAAATGCTTTCAAATCAAACTTTGAGAAGATCACAGCTTCCTTGAGTAAGAATACCTGTGTACTGATTTTAGGTAAAGGAAACCTATCATCCTGCAGGAATGCATTCAATGGCTTATAGCCTATCACTAGACGTTTCTTTCCACGTTTCTGCTCTGAACGCTTATCGACATAGAACGCTTGACAAGCCCAATCCGACTTTGTAGGCTCTATCAATCCTTGCTGCAATCAAAAAATCTGTGACAGTGGTAAGAACAAGTTAGTAAAGTAGCTAAACTCATTCGGGAGAATCTAATACAAGTCAAGTAAATATTAACAAAATCGTCTTCAAGACAATGATTTTGACTTTTGAGTCGTTCACAAAATATCTCTTTCTTATATTTCATTCTTGGACGAATTCTTCTATTGGCGTGCAGAGAAACAGAGACAAGAAAGGAACAAAAACAGGGCGGCGCAAGATTGAAGCACCCAATTATTCCTTATTTATTTATCAATAGACTAACTTTTTCCACTTGACTAACCATCACAAGAACAGGGCAACTAAAACAGTTTGGATGGTCTCCCATGCAACTCATAAAACACCCCAAATCAAGTTAAAATTTTGGTGGGAATTCTTTACGGTTAAGAAGTGGGAATTTGATTAGAAGTTGAGTATGGCTGAGGACTGTAGCAGAAGTGGAGAAACAGATGGTTTACTGGAGAAGGGATACCATGAGAATTGTCCAGGATGTAAAGTGGACCGCTTGAAAGAGTTGGAGAGGGGTGTGCCTTACAAGAATTTGTCTTATATCTGGATTGTTTCTCTCTGCACCGGTAACGTCTTCTCCCTTGTTCTTTGACATCAAACTTCATTCTTTGTTCATGCCTGGATACTATGTCTCTGTTACTCCTTATCAAATATTTTCTGAAACTCTTTTTTTTTGGGGCTGTATTAACGGTGGCTTTTATATCGACTCTGAGTTGAGACGATACGTGGAAAGATACAACAGATGAAGTCGTTGTATGCTTTGAAATGTCTAGGAAAGTGGAAAAAGAAACTGGAAAAATGAACTGGGTTTGTGTTTATGGATCAAGAAATCAAGTTGATCTCTGGATTTCTAAATTTTATCATTATTCTTCAGAATAAGCATGGTATAACCAAAGTTTCATGTCATGTCACCGCACGTCCTTCTGGATCATTTGCTCTCCAGGGGCCAATTATTTGACTAAGTTGTTATGCGTTGAACTTACCTGGACTATCGCTGCTTACAGTTCAGCTACTATGACTGTCTTCAACCATGTCCCGCACGCTTCACGCTTATAAAGTAACACTTTGATATTATCTAACAAGCTAATTTTGGGTCATAAATAGTGCATGGATTTGGTAGAAAACATATTATTGGCTGGTATGGCTTAGTTTGTAAGTAATTTTCAGCATGTTCCAGTATAAGTCGACTATGCATATATATATGTCATTATATAAATTTATGTGTTTAATGTGAGCATGCTCTACTTTTGTCTTCAGTGTCGGCTTCCTCTGATGTTCTACCTTTTCTTCCTTACATTTTTCAGCTCTGCCAATAACGTCACTTTTCCCTTTCATTTACTTCATGGTAAGCAATTGTTCAAATTAGAAAATCGCATTCCTATAATGTCGTTAGTCTTGGTTGTGCTTGCTTGATTTACAGAGTCTACCCGAGTGCATGATTGTGAATGTTTAACATGTTTGGTTGAGATTGCCTGGACATTGAAGTGAGTTTTAATGCTTTTACTGCAATTTGTCTTGTCAATAAAGTTCACTTCATCTGTTTTTATTCCTTAGTTGTTTATATGTACTCAATACAGAAGAAAATTTGGGGAAATTAGATCCAACAGAAAGACCTTATCTTTGGTCTGACGGTCACAACAGCAGTTAGAGGAGTTGATGTTCCTTTTGTCAATCCATAAACACTACTATGCAGACTATTGCTTTGTTTTCTTTTATAATGTAATTGCATTGGTTAGAAACATCATAATTTTTTTATCTTTTATTTGATCAATACAGCTTCTTGTGAGTTTTTACAGTTTTATTGATGTTTTAAAATAAGTGACTATATCTTCTTCTTCTTTTCTTGAATTATACTTTGGGCAGATAAGGGACTTCCATATTGCTAAGACAGAAGAAGACATTGGCTTCTTTGCAGGTTTTGTAGGTAATAATTTTGATTTGCCATGCCTCACCTGTTCTTTCAGCATGATTAGTCATCAGTAGAAGAATGCTGATTGAATGTTGCAACTTTTTTTCTCGCTTAGGATCTTCATATATGATTGGAAGAGCACTAACATCAGTTTTCTGGGGGTGGTTGGCTGATCGACATGGTCGAAAACCTGTTATACTGTTAGGGACAGCTTCTGTGTGAGACATCTCAGCACACTATTTTTTAGACTTCTGTCATTTAAGAAATGAAACTATGCCATTTCAAAAATTATTCTCTCGAACTGGTTGTGTGATAAATAATTTGGTCTCAGGGTTGTCTTCAACACTCTCTTTGGTCTCAGTACAAGCTTCTGGATGGCACTTTCCATAAGATTTATTCTTGGCAGTTTGAATAGTCTAATTGCAACTATCAGGGTATGTAGTTTGCATTTACTGCATGCATGTTTCAACCAAGCATATAATACATTGGTTGCGGAAGCTTAATACAAACTGGTTTCTATTTGCTTTTTAGTGCCATAACATCTTTGCTCTCTTGTAATCTTTCCTTTGTTTGTCCGTGTCCAAGGCATATGCTACTGAAGTCTGCAGAGAAGAGTATCAAGCGTTGTCATTATCTGTAGTAAGATGATTGCTTTATAATATGTAATAGTTTCTGAAATCATTTAGGGCAAATTTTTATAGTGTATTGTCAATTTTCAGGTTAGTACATCACGAGGCATAGGACTTATCATTGGTCCTGCCATAGGAGGTTATTTCGCTCAGGTGCAGCTAAAGTTCATGCAAATACAATTGTGTTGTTGATAGTTATTGTTCTTACAATATAACCATTACACTTGTGGTTGGGAACTCTTGCTATCATTTACAATTGCAAGCTGCAAGGGTTACATGGTTGACTTCATTATTTTTCATGTTTCCACGATTCAAGTTATTTTATTATTTGTCACCTTTACACCATTAAATTGAGAAGCTGATGAACCTGTTGCCTTAATTGGGTAGTTGTATTATTGCTACTAAGATGTAACTTGCGTAAATACGTAGAGTTTAACATGCATGGGTTTGACATGGAAATTTGGTATCCACCAAAATTGACGAACAATTTTGTGTATTTCATCACTACACTATGCTTCAGAAAATGTCCTTTTGTTTCTTAACCTGTTCTTTGATTTATTTTTTAATTTTATATGGCAAGTTCCAGTTCCATATGACTTGTTGAGCCTTTTTGTTAAATGCATGTACCAACAACATCAGCCAGCTGATAAGTACCCGAGTGTATTTTCTGAAAGCTCAATTTTTGGAAGGTATTGTTATATCTTCTTCAAATTCTTGTTTCACACTATACTATCCATCCACTTGTATTTTGGTACTTCCATTTTTCATTTGAGCAACGTTTGACGCATTTGTTACTCTGCTAATGTCTAAAGATGCCAAGATGTATAATTTTGCAGGTTTCCCTACTTCTTGCCCTGCCTTGTAATATCAGTTTATTCTCTAGGAGTTTTCATAGCTTGCTGGTGGCTTCCAGTAAGTTCCATTGGCTAGCTGATATTTCTCTGTTATTGAACTAAGATCTAATGGTTTTTACATTCCAGATAGCAGCCCTTGAACTTGTGTATTATGAAGTCACTTCTGAGATAACTTATGTATCCTTCGCATACCATAGCCACTTGTAGAGAAAACATGATATTTTCGTGTCCAAATAAAATACATTTCTCTTAATCCACCCCAGTTCTGTTTGGATTATCACCCATATATGACTAACCGTTGCATTAATTTAGAATAGTTTCTGTTCCTTACAACAACCGATGCATTCATGTAGGAGACACTGCACATGCATGACAAAAGTGTGAATGAAAGATGTGATTCAAGTGAATTTCTGGAAGCTTCTGCAGAAGAATCTGGTATGAAGGAACAGATAACAGAATCCAAGGAAACAAAAATATCTCCTAAATCAAATTTATGGACAAACTGGCCTTTGATGTCTACCATCATTGTATATTGTATTTTCTCTCTTCAGGAGATAGCCTACTCTGAAGTAAGTAAATTTGCCCTCATTAAGAATTATCAAGTCTTGTCATTATTCTGATTTAGAAACCTGTTGATGGTGAACTTAGCTTCTAAAGCTTTGCAGGTTTCAAAAATGTTATCTCATTTACCAGCTGTGATATTTGACATTTATCAATTTCTTGCAGATATTCTCACTTTGGGCAGTAAGTGATAAAAGATTTGGAGGGTTGAGCTTCTCATCGCAAGATGTAGGAGAAGTTTTAGCAATTTCTGGTATGACTGTCGTGGATTTTATTTTGATTTTTAATATGTTTAATTGTGAACAATTTGACGCTTTAAGAAAAATTTCCTCATTCTTAATGCAACCAATTCTCAGGATATCTGGTAATATGTACTTAATTTTGAACTTTTTTAGTTAGAGAATGACGCGATATAAAGATGACGACTATTATCCGTCCAGAGGTTAAAATAGTTGAATGAGCACGGAAGTTATTAGATCTTCTTTCTGTCAATGAAGAATGAGATGTGCTTTTTAAGTGATCTTTCGAAATAGTGCAATTGTAGCAACTGTGAATTGCAATTCCAGCTACTGTCATAAATTAGTTGCAGTTGATGTAACATCAGCAATATACTAACCTTGGATCTCTATCAAACGTCCTGTTGGTACCTGGCAGAGGACCTCATTATTCAGATGTTAGTACATGTAGAACATCGGAGATGAAATAATCAAATTCACAGCTCACTTCAAGGCACTGCTCTTAAGATATCAACTTACAGTATTGCTTCATATTTTCAGGATTTGGCCTTTTGATGTCCCAGCTTTTCTTATATCCACCAATTGAGAAGATGGCTGGGCCTCTTTTGGTGACACGCCTTTCAGCAGTAATCCTCAGCTTTTCCTTTCTATCCACTTATATTAATTCTTGTAATTTTTTTAAATCTATAACATGGACATCATGGGTAACTTCAGATCACTATTTATTTTTCCTATCCGAGTCTTGTTCAGGCAATATCAATTCCCGTACTCTCAGCTTACCCTTATATAGCCATGCTGTCTGGAGTGATGCTACATATAGCCATTAATTTTGCATCCGTCTTAAGGAATACACTAATGGTGAGTACCTTTTTCCTGCGAGAGTTCTGCAAAGAAACATTTTACTTGAATTTTTTGGGATAAAACGACGGAACTCAAGTTTAAAGACATTATTTAGCTATGATTTCCCAGCTTATGCCATCCCTTCTCCCTTATAACCTTTGAGACATGGAGATAAATTTAAATCCAAAGCTCCAAGCCACATGGACTAGCCATGCCTAATCTCAACAATTAACTTGTTGATGGCATGCAGGTATCTCTTATAACCGGGTTATTCATATTGCAAAACAATGCTGTGGTGAGTTTTGAACACTTTGTTTTTTGGCGCTTATTTCACGTTTCTGCTACTGTATTAATCATGATATTTGTGGATGCTGGATATTTGTCATACATGATGCTATAATTTAGCCTCAAAGTCAGAGAGCGGCTGCCAATGGCATTTCTACGACTGCAATGTCAGTTTTCAAGGCATTTGGTCCTGCAGGTGGCGGTGCCATGTAAGTCAGAGCCTTCATATGAGTATCCTTGATTTTGCATACGATGTTTGATTATGTGTGCTGTCTATTTACCATCCTGAACAATTTCTTACATGCTTATGTTCTCCTTTTACATATTTCTGAGTGAAGTTACACGAATCCTGAAAGAGATACTAGTTGCTAAGATTTAGGGGGTTAATGAAAATTAAACAAAATGTTTTTGATCGTGAACACAAACCTTTGTTGGGCATACATGCAGGAATATCTCAGTACTTAGTTCTTTGTCTGCGTCTGTACCAAACACGGCATCATGCTACGTGGTCATGAAACATCATTTCTTTTCCTTCTCTACGCATCATAGAGTGAACATATACATGTTTTTGTGCCTATTTGTGTGTGTGTGAGTTGCGTGCACATATCTGTTCTTGCCGATTAATTATATGATCATTGTGAGTCTGCAGTTTTGCTTGGGCACAAAAGCGACAAGTTGCTGCTCTCCTCCCAGGTGAATCATTTGTTTTACTCTTATAGTTCATGAATGGAAACACCTAACCTTCTCTTGTCAAAAGAATTTTAGAAATCCCGATTAATTTTCATCGGGAGTCCTCTTGATCTTTCATATATTAGTGCCTGTTGAATTTCAATTACGTTAAGCTCTTTATAATGCCGTTAAGAAGAATTTTACAGGGCCATTAGTTTGTAACTCCCTAGAAGCCCTTTTATCTTATCAGTTGCATTCTGTTAGTGTCAGCATTGTCTTCAATGTATAGATGAGTTCTGTTCACAGATGTTCTCCCTGTGTGCAACTTCATACAATCGGATATTTTTCCATGAAGTTATAGAAATGGTCTTTTTTCTCACAATTTTGCTCTACCTGGGTACAGATCACATCCCATTCCAGATATACTTTATTTTAAACTGTTTTGTTCTTTCTCTGGACATTGTAGCAATTTGATATGGGCTTACTGAAATGCAGGTGATCAGATGGTGTTTTTCATATTAAACTTGCTCATGTTCCTTGGGTTGCTAATGACTTTCAAGCCATTCTTGGCACTTTCCTGTGAGTGAACCACTGCTAATGCCTGCTTCAATTTAAGTATGAAGCTAATTGCATAGAACCTTACGGTGAATATTTGCAGAGTGTGGACGAAGCATTGGAAGTTGATGAAAAGAAGGGATTTTATAATGTTATTGAAACTCATCCTTCCTTTAGAGGGGAGTTTTTAAGTATTGTCACTTGTAATGGTAGCCCCATTAAGAGATTAGGACAAGGAGCATTGTCTCTTGTAATGGTAGCCCCATTAAGAGACTAGGACAAGGAGCATCCTCCTCTATCAAAACAAATCAATTATGTGATAACTGCAAGTTTGACATTTGCAACCTATTTGATGAAGCAATAATACTAGGAAATGTTCAACATTGTTTCAAAATTTTATTGTTTAGCTATAACTAAATAGTGTTTAATCTTTTAAGATTTTTTTTAATTTAATGTCGAACTATTTAAAGTTTATAATTTAAAAACTAATTTTTAAAATATTATATAAATTAGATCAAATTGTTTTTTTTAAATGATATGGTGTATTTACTAAATGTTACGTTGATATTCATCTATTAGTTACGTTCGTAGAAACAATATTTTAACTTGATTTGTACAGAATTTGAAAAATTAATGATTAAATTGAAAATTTTAGAAAGTTTACATTTTTAAAATTTATTATCTCTATAATGAAAAGAGTACAAAGGATCAAAATTTTCTTCAATTTAACCAATTTCATATTGGAAAAAGTTCAAGGTTAGGTAAATTAAACAATCAATTGTATTGTTTTGTGTAATATTAATAGAATTTGATAACCTGATTTGATTTTTTAAATTTTAAAATTTAAATTTTAAAATTATTTTTTGTTATATAATTTTAATATAATATAATATTGAAATTCTTAACCAAAAAACAATGCCATTTTGAAATCAATAGAAACTAATATTAAGTGATTCTTATTAGCTTTGCCGATTAGACAGGTTTAGTGATTGTTTGAATGGGCTTTTGAGAGGTCAATAAATACTTTTCTTCACCACAAAAGTCTTTTTTTTAAATGAGTGTTTAACTGTAAAATAAAAAAGTACTTCTTTAATAAATATGACTTTTTTGGCTGCCAAAATACAGTTTTTTTAAGAAGCTCAAATTTGTAGCTTCTCGAAAAAGCCTCTGAAATAATTTTTTCTGGTAGATTTTTCAGATTAATTAATGAGCCTATTTTTAGTCTATTTTGCCCTTATATTTTACACATAATCCCCACAATATTTACATACTCATCTTCATGTTTATCTTGCAAATCCATTATTTGGCTTTTTTTATATGTTTTAATATTTATTTTTTATATTAGTTTTGCTTATGTTATAATCCATATAAAAGATTTGGTTATATATATTTTCATTTATGTTTTATATGACTTAAAATTATCTAATAATTAATATATTGTGCTTTGCATATTGTTTAATATATTTTAAATAATATCTATATGCACAAATAATTTTATTATAAAAAATATAGTTAAAATTAAAAGTACTTTTTATTTTTATGTTGTCAAACAGTCTACTGTATGAAGTTCATTAAAAAAAGTTCTTTTTCAAATGACAGCCAAACGGTTAACTGGCTTCTTAGAAAATTTATTCTTAAAAAAGATCTACAGGAGAAAGTTTTACTGATAAAAATTCTACTGGTATAAACCTAACCAAGCATAAGCTTAATATAACACCATAGTTTGGACTTTGATTGGCATATAATCAGTTGGCAAGCCTATTACTTGTTCAACCATTGGGCCCAGACTTAGATAGAGAAGCCTATCACTTGATCTTTTCCCCTTCTGTGTCCAGCAGTAGTAAGTGTTTCGCGGTTTAATCTCAGTTCTATAATCGGCGATACCTCCACCACGGTTACTTTTCTTTCTCTTTTCTTCTTTTCTCTTCTCTTCTCAGGTTAGGCTTCTGACCTCTTCCATTCTACCGTTTCTGTGTGTTGATTCTATTTCATTTCATTTGGAAGCATTTTTGTTGTTAGGGTTTTATTCTCATTCAATTGCAGCTATATCTGATCGTTGTAGGGTTTGAATTTTCTTTTGTATTGAATCAGGAAGTAATGTCTGGAGGACCTGGACTTGAGTCTCTCGTTGATCGTAAGTTTGCTTTTGAGTATTTTGTTTTAATTTATTATTCTTTTGTAAGTTAATGTTACTTCGTGTTTTCGTCGAAGTTTTTTCCGAATTGTTCACCATGTTATGAACTTGAAGAATTTGTAATTGCGGTTTAAATTATGAACTAAAGGTTGTTATCAGAATAAATTTTCAACAGAAAAGATCCATAGAATTCTGGAAAGATGGTACATATGTGTATAAAATCGATTCCAGTGAGAAGTTACTTAACAATACAAGCTTGCAGAGCCAAGTGTATGCCTTGGCTTGTTTAGCAAGCATTTGGAACTTTCTGAAACAGCCTTTAATGATTTGCTGAATTATGATGTAAGGAAGAGTTGATAAATACTCAATGTTTCGTTGCATTCAAGTTATTTTGGTGAATTTGTACTGGCCTTCATTTTTTAATTTAGTCATGTTTCAAATTACTTCCTTTTGCACAGATACAATTTCGGTTATCACAAATGATGGCCGCAATATAGTGGTATGTTGTGCTATTCATTTCCTGTTATCTTTTACCGTGAAAGTCTACATTTTTGCTTTTATTTCAATGTTTTTCATTTCAATACAGGGGGTTTTGAAGGGTTTTGACCAGGCCACAAATATTATTCTTGATGAATCCCATGAACGTGTTTACTCCACCAAGGTTTGTATCCGTGGCCATCAAGCTTCATGTTTCATTTTCCTTTTTTTTTTATCCATCTTGACACCTAAATTTATCATAAAAAGGGAAGTATGCTGTTGTAGAAATTGAAATCTGTTTACGTGGCTATACTTTACCTAAGTGTCATTATGCATGTATAGCTAGGCAACATGATAATTAGTGCTAAAAACAGCTTGTTCACTACCATGCAGGAAGGTGTTACACAACTTGTTCTGGGTTTGTACATAATACGAGGTGACAACATGTAAATTCCGCCACAAACATATACTTTTACCTTTACATTACAATGTTATATATGCCACTATGGGAAAATTTATGCTAGTTCCCTTGTTACAAAGACTTCTGCTCTTGAATTCTTTGCAGAAGTGTTGTTGGTGAACTTGATGAAGAGCTTGATTCTCAACTTGACTTGTCAAATTTAAGAGCTCATCCTCTCAAGCCCGTTATCCATTGATCAGATTTTATTGATTCTGCAAGGACCAGTAGATTGCATGTTTAGTGGATTTCTTGATTCTTATCCTCCATGTCGCAACATATAAATTTCTAACGCTTGTGGACCCAGATCTGCTTCATTGTGACTTGTCTGATTTCCACCCAAGTTGGGCGTCTATTTTGTCGTGGAAGTTGTATGAAATAGGTAAATTTTCCATGGTTAGACCACTCCTTACCTTTTATGTAATGTAAAATTGCAGTTGGATTATTACGTATCAATAGCGTGATGATTGTGGTGGAGTAGGTTGGGGGGTTTAAGAGGATAAGAATTATATAAAAGTAGGACAATTTCTAATTGAATCATACCAAAGTTTCCCAAGGAGCTTTTTAGCGATAAGACCATAAATCAACATTACCAACAGGTTGAACCGGGTCGGGTCTGGGTCTCCTTAGGTCCGATATAGTTTGACACGTTTTGAGTTGAATCAGGTTTTTTTGTCATTTCTAATTACTATAACGTTGAATTTTGGACATACGTGGAGGATCTCATTCCAATCTTCCTTGTCAGCATCTCGTTTGAATTAGCAAAGTCACAGTCGTGGTCACGTGGTAGATGGACCCCTACAAACAATATACGACATTTATTTTCTAACATTCCACGTCAGAAGATCGCATCAAACTCAGTAATCATGCTAAGAAGCGAAAAATGAACCGTTCCATAAACTAATTATTATTCTGTTTTCATATAAATGTGGATAAAATTAAATAGAAATAATATAAAATATATAATTTTCAAGATTTTTAATTTAATATTTAAAATTAATTGATTAATTATTTAAAAGTATAATCATATTAAAAATTTAGACATTTTAAAAATGTATTCATTTGTTTATGAATCAATTTGGCCGGTGGTTGCACGTTCCAGAGGCGGAACAGGGTAACTCAATTCTAATCTTGTTTTTACAGGATTAGATCACCTGTTTTATTTTTGCCGTTTTAATTTATCTTATTCACGTATTTATGTGACATTTTTACTGTTCTAATTTATCTCATTCACATATTTATATGAGACTTACATAAATATGTGGATGAAATATGTTGGTATAGCTTTGAAATAGTAAAAATAGAACAATATACACTTCCTCATTTTACGGAATCAGATCATTTATTCCACTTTTACTGTTCTAGCGCTGTTTCAAATTATCTCCTTCACATATTTATGCAGGTCGGATTTACTCATTTTCATCTGTTTTAAAAGGGATCCACTTTTACATGGGCCCACCTTATTCACTCCGCCTCATCTAATCCAATCCACCTTTCTCACCTATAAGATTAAAACGGCACCCTTTGCTTTTAGCAGTATAAAAAGGCTAACAGTAGTAAAAAAAGAAAAGAATAAGAAGAAGCAGAAGAGAGGTCAACATCTAATCAATCACAACACACGTCTTTTCTTCTTATCCAATGTTCTGTACCTGCAATCATCATCATTTTCTTTCCGTATTAAACGTAGAAGAAGATTATGAAATCGTAAATATACAGCCTTTCATTTCATGTACCTTGGCTTAGGCTTAGATCTGTCTCCATATATATATATATATATATAGGAGAGAGAGAGAAGATACTTACGTTGATTGGAAGAAGTTGAAGACTTGGAAGTTTCAGTTTTGAAGCGTGTTTTGCCAAAGGCTATTGGTCTTGGGAAGGAAAAGGGATGGGAAATGCGAATGGGAGAGAAGAAGATGGATTCAGAGATGAATCCCAGCAAGTTGGCATCTTGCACAACGGTGGTCGAGGTGTAGCGTCTTTAGAGTCCATGTCTGCCAGTGTTAGTCCTCCACATAGCCCTGCTCGTTCTAATTCCCCTCTCTTGTTCGCTCCTCAGGTTAATTATCTTTTTCTTTTTGGTGATTAATTAATTGGTTTGGTATCAACAGGTTAAGCCAGTATTCAATTCATTGTTTTTGAACTGTAATTGGATTCTGTTGATTTTTTGTGCTTGTTTCGATATCTGAGATTAGGGGCGTCACCTCTTTGTTTAGGAATTAGGAGCTTGAATTGTTTGTTTCTTTTTCTCTTTTCCCTGGTGTTGATAAATTATCCATTTTGTTTCTTGTATATGGGTTAATAACAAAAGGATTTGAATACTTATTGGCATGTTGCTGACTATGTTAACTCTACTGGATTGCTTTTGAAAGAGTTTGAAAAGAAAATTAGAAGATAAGTCCATGATTAAAATGTTCTCTTACATTGTTAAAAGCATTATCCGTCTTCTTTAAATCAAGTGTTTTGCGTTTTCATATTTTATTTTGATCTCATGCCATACTTTTGATTTCTGATTCATTCCTTACATCTGACTATTAATAGCAGATTCAAGCACTGTTTAATCTTAGTATTATTAAGTGCTGGTGTCATGCTTATATTTGACTTGAAAACCAGCTAGGTATTTGAATGCATTTTCAAACAAACTGCTGCGATAACTTCTACAAAGATGACAATCACCTTGATCTCATACTTAACTTTTCTACCTTGATTCCCATTCTAATTGCATCTCGCCGCTCTTAGTGGGAGCTACTAGATAACATGAAAATGATTGTGAGATGTGTTGGAATCCTGGGACCCATTTTTCCACATTGGATTTCTATCCAACCCGACTCTTGGGTTTGTCAATTTATCTGTTCATGCAAATTCAAAGAGTTGGAAAGTTTCAACAGGTTCAAAGTGCTTGACTATGGAAAGGTTGTACAAAATGCACTCCTGACTTGTATTAAAATAAGGAACTTATCAGCTTTGTTTTTAAGGTAGTTTATTTCTTTCATATGACAAGTTTTTTGTCTTGACTATTGTACCGGTGCACCTACTCTTTCTGGTTGTATCAATTTTTGTTGTATGCAAGTTTTGTTCTGGTTAGTTACCATCAAAGGTCTTTAACTGCAGGGAGCCTAGATTTCAAAATCTTTTTCTTCTGAGTTCCTTTATCTCACTTAATGAAATATTTGGAGTTCTTTGAAATATACAACGATTGTCAAAGTGTGTATCGTCTGCTAATTCACTGGTAATTTTGCTACTGTCAAAAACATGTCAAAGTTGCATTAGATGAGTTCGATCATCTCTAATTCATTGCATTGTGCATGTGAATGACTAATTGGACAGGTGGGGAGGATGTAAGCACTTTTAGGTATTTCTACTCCCCGCCACTATATTTGGAATATAATCTGATGAATCAGATTCTTCTTTTGGAATGAGGAGATCCTTGGAGAAAAATATATATGCAAGGAATTCTAGATCTACCGATCACCGAGGAACTTGGTGGTGAACTGAATGTTATTGAGATGGTTATGACTTAAGGATCTAAGGATCTTATCTACATCTGCCTGGGTAATTTGCCTTATACCTGATTTGCTGTATTTCATTTGTGCGTTTGCAGGTTCCTGTTGTTCCCTTACAAAGGACTGATGGCCCCACTCACCTTAATCAAATGTGGGGAAATGAGTCTCACGGAATGGTTGATTATACCACTGGACAAGGAATCCCTATCGTTATTACCTGGAATTCTGGTGGTTCTGATGTGTATGTGGAGGGATCTTGGGACAACTGGGCATCAAGGCAACTTTCAACTAATTAATTCTTTGTGAATATAGTGGAGACTTATGACTATCAATCAGCATGTAATGATTGGGGATACTGTCTGTGGTTGCAGGAAGCAATTACAAAGATCTGGTATGGATCATTCTATTCTTTTAGTCCTCCCAGAAGGTGTATACCATTACAAGTTCATTGTGGACGGAGAGTGGAGATATATTCCAGATCTTCCTTATGTGGCCGATGAAGTGGGTCGTTTCTGTAATCTTCTTGACGTTAATGTAAGCATCATTCTTTGGCACTGGCCGGCATTTGAGGCACCTTAACTATGAGCTTGTATTCTTTCAGTATGGTTCTTGAGTGTGCTCGTTCTTCCTTCTGAGATATCATAAATAGATGGGAAAGATAGTGAAGACAAACCATATTCAACATATGCAACAATACAGGGAAACGTACCTAGATTTTCACCTTCACTTGCAGAGGGGTTGCATAGTCTCTAATGCATTTTGGGAGTTTGAATAGTGCAGAACAAAACTTTTAGTTAAACATTCTTACTTCATTTGACAGCTTTGGCCCTTTCTGTTCCTATTGTAGTGGCCTTAGAGGCGGGGAGTATTTTTATTATCTTTTGTTGTACAATTTAGACTTTCTACATTTGTGTAGGTGTTACTTCTCCAGAATTAAACTGTCATAAAGTTCTTGCTTGATTAGCTGCTTCTTTATTCTTTACATGCTACTATTGCTTAAGAATTTATAATCACTTTTATGACAAAAGAGCTGGCAACATGGGTGCATGTGCAACCAATTCTTTCATAGATAAGTGCTGGAAATATTCAACGCCTACTGTTTTGGCCATAAACATCCTAGTTTCTGAAGGAGTTTTGATTTTTCCATGTAGGACTACGTGCCAGAAAATCTGGATAGCGTAACACAGTTTGAGGCTCCGCCATCTCCAGACAACACCTACAGTCAGACTTTTCCAGTTGAGGAAGATTTTGCGAAGGAGCCTGTAGTAGTTCCACCACAGCTGCGTCTAACTTTGCTTGATATGGATAATACAGATGAAGCTTCTTCTTCGAAACAGCAGCATGTTGTACTTAACCACCTTTTTATTGAGAAAGGACGCGCATCTCAGTCTCTAATTGCTTTGGGAATGACTCATAGGTTCCAATCCAAATATGTGACGGTTGTTCTTTATAAACCACGCAAAAGGTAGCACCCTCCCACTTTTTCTGTTTGTCTTTGTTAAGCAAACTTTGCCTATTTCACGTAACTGTACTAATGTATTCTAATAGTTTTGTCTTTAGTTGACATGCGTTCACTTTTTGAAGTTTTCTTCTGTTCAAACTCGTTTCTATAAAAATGTACTTGCAGTGGGAAGAAAGATACTAATGTTCCAGTTAGTGTATGATCAGACCCTGAACTCTTGTCTTTCCTCGTACTTTCCAGTGAGTTGATAGGAATCAGATGCATAAATTTTGAAAAGGATTCACTGTTACACCAGGTAATCTACAAACTTCCTGGCTAAAACAGTGGGGCTGTAAACCCCACCAATTTGAGCCAAAAGAAAGTGTCTTTCCAAGGTTAACGGATCCTGTCTTTGGTACTTTGGTAATCTGTGATCATGACATAGAAGGAACTTTTTAGTTCGAAGAGTTCCTTAAGATGCTACATTGATTTCGGAATTTTGTGTCGATTCCTGCATTGGAGTCCAGATCCTTTGTCCAGTTTTATGGTGTCTTATTGTGTCCAATGAATCTCAGCCATTCATTTATGTGAGCTTCACGTTTATTTATGTAGAACCCACGCGGAGCCTACACAAATAAATGACTGAGATTCACTAGACATAATAAGATACCATAAAACTAGACAAAAGATCTTGTTTCTTGCATTGGTGTGTCTTGCAACTCTTGTCATTGAAGCTCTCCAAAAGGAGCTGTTTAATAAATATCCTTAAACCGATGACAGACCTTTTAAATGAAGCATAGGTGGAGAGTTGTACCGTTGCCCAATGCCCAAACATTAGTTTCCAGGGATCTTTGATATTTAGTTATGGAGATTTGGTTCTATGAATCTATTCTCAGTATATCAGGTAAGATTTGTTACAGGCGGCGACAAAGTAGGCTCTGTGTGATGCCTTTGAAAAGATAGCCATTTAACACGAATCAGTATCTTGCGCCTGCAAAGTAGTTTTCGGGTAAATCCACATCAATCTCTATCTTGTTTATTAATATAAAAAGAAAATGCAGTTCAGATCCTATTCCACATCTTACAAAAACATGATAGACACGAAATGTCAGGAACAAATAGTCTGTTCTCTATCTACCGGGTCTCTTCTTAGTATATTCACATTATGGATCTTTTTTCTATGTTTAGAAGAAAGAATAATTCAGAAGAAAAAAAACAACTACTAAGAACATTGTTCATTGTATAAAGATAACAAAATACACATTATCTCGTTTTCTCTTTTTCTTTCTTGTGAAGGAAAAAAAGAACATATTGCAGTTTGCAAAATATGCACTTAATAGCTCCAAAAGAATGCGGTTGGTTAAGTGCAAAACATGAACTCATGCAACCAATAACATACCATCTGGGTTGAAGTTGATGTGTTGTAAACACTTTGATTAGGGAATATTTTCAATTTACGAGTGCAAATCTGATTAAGAATAATGAAGGGATGAGAGGATGATGTGGGTGGTGGTGAAGGCAGGAAGTGGTGAACGAAGGAGTGGGTGGGTCGGGAGTAGTAGAAACAGTTGATACAGTATGGGAAGTAGCAGGTGGTAGGAAAAAATGTACCAAAGGTAGAGAAGTGGTAGGAGAAGAGGGAGAGATGTGTAGTAAATTAAGGAATTGGGCTTCAAGATATGTAATATGTCTGGGAGATGTAGATTTTGTTTGTGGAAGGATCAAAATAGAAATATCCTTTGTAATTGGGAGCATAGTCAAGGAAGGTACATTGAACATATTTTTGTAGGGGTTTATCAGTTCAATTTTGATCAAGAAAGGAAAAGCTAAGTTCAACCAAAATTCAAAGATGATCAAGGTTAGGAGGTGAATGGAACAAAAGTTCATGTGGAGATTTGAAATTGAGAACAAATGATGGTAAAAGGTTGATGAGGTAAACCATAAACGTTTGGGAAGAGAGCAGGGAGTGAGAAGGGTAACACTGGGTTCGGTAATGTGACAGATTTTGTGTTCAATGATACTATTTTATTTTGGGGTACCAGAGATATGTAAGATAATTTCATGAGTGGTAAGAAAATGAGCAAATGATCATCCGGTGAGTTCAAAAGTTCCGTCACATTGGAACATTTTAATTTTGTTGGAGAATAAATTTCAAAAATAGCTTTGAATAATCAGAACTTTCGTAATGCTTGAAACTTAATTTCAAGAGGGAAATTTCAAATGTATTGACTAAAATTATGAAAAATTATTATAAAATATTATTGTGATATAGAAATGTGGTGACGATTCCCGGATGTCATAGTAAATAAGTTTTAAGGGGTTTAAAACATACTCATGCAGAAGTTGAAAAACGAAGACAACTACATTTGCCTTGAAGATATGAGGTACAATTGAAACTAGCACGAGAACCTTGAAGTGATGAAATCTTCATAAGATAGAGATTGTTATGGATGTTTCCTGCAAGCAGGGAAATCTTGTCGAAAAGATTCTTCACTACATTTCCATAAGAATTAAATTCAATTAAGCAAGAAATTTCTGTAACAAATTTTGCAACATAAAATAAGTTTGCAATAAGATTAGGTAAGATAATAATATTACGTAAATGTAAGGGTCGAGAAGTAGTAGGCAAAGTTAAGGAACCTTTAGAGGATATAGGAAGAGTATTACCATTTCCAATGATCACTTAATTAGGATTACGATATCGTTGAACGGAGTCAAGAATGGTGATATTTGGTGTCGTGTGGGAAGTGGCTACAACATTCAGAAGCCATTTCATGATTTCACTCAAGGAGTAGGTGTTGTCTATGGGTGGTTACCTAGTAGTTTCCCTGTTGTGATGGGTCGTAGCTATTGAGTTTATTTGTGAAACCTCACATTCGTCCACCGCCAAATGTCTCCTTCTGTTGTTTTGATGGGAAGATAATAGGGAGTATAAAATTGTGGTACACAATATTGGATCCTTAAGTTTGGCATTATTTTTGCACACACCATCTAATTGCATCTGCTAAAAGCTTAGAAAAGTACTCAAATCCTTTCAAATCTCAACGTCAATAGCAGGGGTATGAGATTAAAATTTCGCATTTTCATTTTTATTGTAATAGACATGTATATGGTTTATTCTCATGTCTAACAGTTGGTATTAGAGCTAATTTATCTCTGCCTTAATATGGTTGAATTTTTGTGATTATGTGTGTGGATGAACGACTTTTCTGTTGCAAATATTAATGTGTTAGAGTCAATATATTGTGAAATGACTCTTGCATATATGAGGAAATCTAATTCTGTTTAAAATGACTTTTGAATCATCAAAAACGAAGTTTTAGAAGCTCAGATATAGAAGGATTTATAAAATGGGTTGGATTCGAGTCGAGTTGACCCGGCTGAAGGTTGAAGACGATGAACTAACATTTTTCATTTTTGTTGAATACAAGTTCCATAACAATTTGCTGGACATAATTTTCATGGGGCCCACCATCTTTTAATTGTTTGTTGCATTTACATGAGAGAACAAAACTTTGTTTTACATGGGGCACCCATCATGAAAGCTTTAGTTTTATACTTGTAAAGAGTAAATTGTATATAATTTGGACTGAAAGTGGTAAATCTTTATACTGTATTTACATATTGGACCCATAATTATTTTAGCTTTGACATATTAGTACACTTTTGCTGAATTGCATGATTTAAATTCATGTATATGTTTTTTATGCAAATATATGATATTGATGCGTGATTAATTAGTTTTAAATGATTATGTGAAACCTTTATTATTAATATTTTGCATAAAATGAGGTGTCATGTGATCAATATAATTTTAATTAGTTGAAGATTAGCCACAACATCTTTGATTAAGAGAAATTGTATATTAAGCTCTCTGGATCACATCTATTAAAATGACACAAATTGTAATTAATCATATTCAAATATAATAAATTTTATCCCACGTTAATATTTATTATATTTGCGTGGTTAATTAGCATGAAATAGCAAATTATCTTTTTCTTAATTTTCCCACAGGTATTAAGAAAATAAATATAATTTGATAGCTTCATCATAAAGGTTATGTATGAATATTTTTAATTAAAACTTACCCACAAGAAGCTTTAATTGTTACATGATTCACATATGAAATATGATTGCATGTTTTAACATTGGTAAAACATGATATATGTTTATTTGCTTCAAAATTTTAGTGAAATAAGCATGTTTATTTGAATTTTGTACAGTTAGTCAACCTGTGAATTTTTTTGATATTTATTGTGCTATTCCCGAATTGAATGGTGATAACTATAAAATATGGAAAGAGGAGATTCTCCTCCAATTAAGGTGGATGGGCATTGATTATGCTATTTGGACTGAAATTGCTCTTTATGAACATTGGGAGCGAAGTAATCGCCTCAGCATGATGTACATAAAGACCAAAATTCATGCTAGTATTCGTGGTTCTATTGGAGAGAATGATCATTTTAAAGATCTATTAAAGGCTATTGATGAATAGTTTGAGTCTTCAAATAAGACCCTAGCCAACATCTTAATGACCAAGTTATCATCAACGAAGCTCATAAGTATTAGAGGTGTGCGTGAACACATAATGTAAATGAGAGACATTGCGGCTCAGCTAAGGTCTCTTGAGGTTGAAATGTCTGAGTCTTTCCTTGTGCATTATATACTTAATTCTCTTCCACCTCAATATGGACTTCTCTTCCACCTCAATATGAACCCTTTAAAATCTCTTACAACACACGTAAGGATAAATGGTCTATAAATGAACTGCTGACCATTGGTCTATCAAGAAGAAGGGAGATTGGTAATGGAATTGGGTGAAAGTGTACATATGGCTACAGAAGGAAGGAATAGAGGGCAAGCTAGACAAAAGAAAAGGGTAAAATACCAATCTATACTGAGAACAAAAAGGATTTCAATCCCAAGCATCACTTATACAAAAAGAAAGGGCACATAAAGAAGAATTGTGCCAAATTTAAGGCTTGGCTTACGAAGAGAAAGGTATTTCAATCTTACTTGTTTTTTATGAATCTAATATGGTTTATGTTTGTTATAACACTTGGTGGATTGATTCTAGTTCTACAATTTATATTTCCAATACCTTGCAGGGTTTTCTAAACCATAGGAAGTCAGTGGACAGTGAATAGTGCATCTATTCAGGCAACAAGATGCGTTCACGTGTGGAAGTTGTTGGGATATGCAAATTAGTTTTGAATTCTGGCTTTGTTTTGAATTTGGAAAGAACATTTTATATTCCAAGTTTCTCTAGAAATTTGATTTCAGTTTCAAGACTTGTACCTTTGGGATATTCCTTTAAATTTTCAAATACTTCATTTGGTTTATATCATGGATTTGATCTTGTTGAGAATTGTACAATAATTGGTCTTTTCTAAATTAATTTGCAAGAAAATATTTTCGACAATACAGTGCATGTCCATAATAATGTTGGTGTTAAAAGATGTGTTATAAATGAACACTCTGTGTTGTGACACAGAAGACTGTGACATATTTCCCTTGAAAGAATTAAAAAATTAGTGAATGATGGAGTACTTAATACTCTGGATTTTACTGACTTTGATGTTTACATGGATTATATAAAGGGAAAGCACATCAACATGATAAAGAAAGGTGCCAAGAGGAGTTCAGACATATTAGAGATCATACATACAGACATTTGTAGTTCAGAAATGGACTTATATGGTTATAAACACTTTGTCTAATTTATAGATGATTACTCGCGATATGTATACCTCTACTTGCTTTATACTAAGAACGAAGCATTAGATGCCTTTAAGATATTTAAAATGGAAGTATAGAGACAATGAGGTAAGCAAATAAAGATCATGAGATCAAATAGATATGGAAAAATTTATGTTAGATACACTAAGGATGGACAAGCACTTGGTCCATTTGTGAAGTTTCTTCATGAGCATGGGATAATAGCTCAATATACCATGCCTGCTTGGGTCTCTGGACCAAATTGATGTACCAGAAAGAAAAAACCGAACATTATTAGACATGGTGCGGAGTCTGCTTAGCAATTCTAATCTTCCTAAATCCTTATGGACTTAAGCTCTTAAAACAACAATGTATATATTAAATCGAGTTTCAACTAAAGTTGTTTCAAAAAACACCATTTGAGTAATGGAAATTTTGGAAACCGAGTTTGCGACATATACACATTTGAGGATGTCCATTTGAAGTAAGAGTTTATAATCAAAGAGAAAAGAAACTGGATCCGAGAACTATAAGTGGGTATTTCATTAGATATATTGAAAGGTCTAAAGGGTACAGATTTTATTGTATGTCCATCTCATAGTACTAGGTTTGTGGAATTAAGAAATGCAAAGTTTCTTAAGAATGACTTAATCATTGGGAGTGATCAATCTCAGGCTTAGTTTTTGAGAGGGATCATTGTGAAATACAAACTCTTACTTCAAGTAATAGATTGATTGTCATTCATAACATTCCTCAAAGTTAAACGGGTGTTGAACAACCAATCATTAAAGTTTCACAAGCTGTTGATGACAATCTAGTAGATCTGATTTTTTAGTAATCACCAGAGGTTGTTGAGCAACCAGTTGTAGAAGCTCCTCCTCAAGATGGCGCTAATACAACATTAAGAAGATCCACTAGAGATAAGAAATCAGTAATACCTAGTGATTACATTGTGTACCTACAAGAAGCTGACTATAATATTGGGGGCAAAAATAAACCTAAAATGTTTTCACAAGCCATAAGTTACAATGAACCTCAATTGGAGTCCAGATCTTCTGTCCAGTTTTACTCTGTCTTATTCTGTCTCATAGAATCTCAGTCATTTATTTTGCGGGACCCACGCGGGTCCCATGCGGGTCCTATATAAATAAATGGCTGAGATTTATTGGACACAATAAGACACCATAATATTGGACAGAGGATCTGGACTCCCTCAATTGTGGTATAATTCCATGGTAGATGATATGAATTATATGGAATCTAACAATGTCTGGAATCTTATCGAGTTGTCTAATGGTGCAAAGACCATTGGATGTAAATGGGACTTAAAAAGAACAAGGGACTCATTAGGTAACATTGAAAGATATAAAACTAGACTTGTTACCAAAGGATTTCCTCAACAAGAGGGAATCAATTACACAGAGACCTTTTCTCCTGTATTTAAGAAGGATTCCTTACTAGTGATTATGACATTGGTTGCCCATTTTGATTTGGAACTCCATCAAATGGATGTGACAACAATGTTCCTAAATGGAGATCTAGAGGAAGAGGTTTAAATGTGTAGGTGTAAGTCGACTTGTACCCTTGTATAAGTCGACTTATGCTTGCACG
>JANZLH020000137.1:235227-251633 GCA_026770325.2 Erythroxylum fimbriatum
CCTGAAAATTTTAAATTTAAATATAATTTAACTTAAAGCATTGATTTTCTTTTTATACCTTTTAATAAAAATTTTTAAATTTAAATTTAATTTATAAGCGTGTGAGTGCCGACAACTGGCTTGGAGGATTCACTCATAACATAGGATGGTGCCCGATGCTATTCGCAGAACTCTGGAGAATCTATACCGGTCTCTCGCTCGCGTGACGGTTGGGCTTCCGCCGGATTAAGCTGGAAGTGGACTCGATTACGGTGTACAAGTTTCTCTCGTCTTCAAACGCTCATTCCCAGGCGCTCAACCCAATAGTCACGGGTATCTTAGTACTGTTCACTCGGAACTGGTCTGTCGTTCCTTGCCACATGTACTAAGAGTAACAGATGCACGGACTGGCTCGCCACCCAGGTTGCCTTCCCTGACATCGGTGTCACTTTTTTTGATTGTACACTTTTAGGATGTCAACATATCCTTTTAGAGGATATGTCAGGGATCTGTTTCCCTAAACTTATTTTGTAACCGGTTTATTCTCTTTTTCTTTATACAAAAAAATATATAAGGGTGAGCTACTAGTCACACCTTTATGACCATAAGGCTACAGATTTAAGTTATAAAAATAGTCTCTTTGTAAAAATATAAAAGTTCATTACAACCTTCCTTATATCTCCGCAAAGCAAAGAACCATGTACATGGGTAGGTTAACTATAAAAAATGTATACAAGTACATTAATAAAATTTGATAAATTTAAAATATTATAAACTTATACATTACGCGAATAATGTTATTGAAGATGAATAATAAAAGAAAAGCAAAAAAGCAAGAATGACTTTGGGGATGGGAGAGAATGAGATGCCTTACTTTAGACTTTGGGTCGGATAATGGGCCCACTTTTGTTCTTAAAGGCCCAATCGCCACCGTTTATTTATTTCCACATTCATAATCGCTTTCATTTCAATCTTCTGCTTCTTCATTTTCTCTCTGCCAAACCCCACCGGGAAAACGAAATAGCTATGGCCGATCAGCTCACCGACGACCAGATCTCTGAGTTCAAGGAGGCCTTCAGCCTCTTCGACAAGGACGGAGATGGTCTTTTTTCTTAGATCTCTGCTCTCTTCTAAATCTTATGTTCTTCTGCTCTCACCTTTTGTTACTATTTTTGCTTTCTCTTTTTTGATTTCGTGCTGTTGCTTGATCTGTGCTGTTTGTTTCATTTTTTTCGTTTTGATTTTCCTTTGGTCGGTTTTTTTGGATTAGATTGGTGTTTGCGTGTTGATTTCGTGGAGAAGGATGGGTATTTCAGTGGACGTTCAAGTTTTGCTTTGTGATTAATGCCTGTCAGTGTTTTTGGAGTGCTGCTTTACTTTCTGGTTTGAGAGTCTTTAAGACTGAATTTATTGGTCCTTCAGTTTGTTCGGGGCTGGGGTAAAGGTGGGAGCTTATAGTATTGTATTAGGGATGAGATCAGATAATGACTTGATTTATATATTGCTATTGGACGTCATCACCTTGTTTTAATTATGATCTGCTTCATTTGGCCTTGATGCTTTCCACGCTACTTTCGCTTTCCTTTGGATGATTGCGTTGAATACGATTAGAGTCAGAGAAATTTAGGTCCATCAATTAAGAATTCCGTTTGATAAAATTTGAGACGTGCAGATATATTGTTTAGATGACGGAATCAAGACTTTCAGACTTTAAATTGGGTGTCATTGGTAGATGTAGGACGTTATTCCTTATGGAAATGGAGATGTTTCTTAGATGCATGAATTTTGCAAAAGAAACAAAGAGAAAAGCGAAGTATTTTCTAGTAGTATGTTGCATTTTTCAGACAGATTGCATCAATTTTTATTCTCAATTTGGCAAGAATGGATTCGGGGTCACTATTTTTTGTGTTAGTTCTTGTGATGAACAATCATACGCGGTTAAAATTTTGAGTTTTGCTCTCCCCTATTTTTGGCCATTTATGTCTTTTGATTATGTTATCGCATTTTCAGCTATCGTTCTACATCCTCTTTCCTTTTGTGTTCTTGGGCACTATAATTTCTGTCCTCGTACTGTTCCACATTCTTCATGGAAGATTTGAGTTTGCTTTTACCTTATTATAACTTGTTTAACTGTAATAAATACTGATGTTTATACCTACCTATATTGCAGGCTGCATTACTACTAAGGAACTTGGGACTGTGATGCGATCACTAGGACAGAACCCCACAGAGGCAGAGCTTCAGGACATGATAAATGAGGTCGATGCTGATGGTAATGGAACCATTGACTTCCCAGAGTTCCTTAACCTGATGGCCCGCAAGATGAAGGACACAGATTCTGAGGAGGAGCTGAAGGAAGCATTCCGGGTATTTGACAAAGACCAAAATGGTTTCATTTCTGCTGCTGAGCTCCGTCATGTCATGACAAATCTTGGTGAGAAGCTCACTGACGAGGAGGTTGAAGAGATGATCCGTGAGGCTGATGTGGACGGCGATGGGCAGATCAACTATGAAGAGTTTGTTAAAGTCATGATGGCCAAGTGAGGACCACTCATCCGAAATAAAAAAGTCTAAATGCATCTAAGAAAAAAAGGGGAACAGGGCAGATAAGTTTGATGAGAATTTTATTTCCCAGTAGGACATCTTCATTCGGTGATATTAGCTTTTGTTTGGGCTATCCGTTCTCTTGTTTGCATTATTTTGTGGTTTGTTTCTTCAGTATCGACTTGTTTGCGCTGTTTCTTGTTCAGTAGCTTTGTTTGTTAGTATCTCTTATGTTGGGTATTTTGCTTTTCTCCTTTGGTTTTACGAACCTAGAACTGTTGGGAGAACTGGATGTTTTGCTTATGGATCACTAATTTGTTAATATTCCAAAACTTTAGGGTCCCTACTGTTCTGATGCTTAATGTGTCTCTAATGTTCTTGAATAATTTGTTTTAACTGAAAGACCTTAGTTTGACGTGTTTTGGCCTAAGTTCTGCAAGTCAATTCTCTAATCTTAGTGCTGATTTGCTTATAAAGGCAATGCTTCTCCGGAATTTATTATATTCATTTCAGAGATGCGATCAGCACTAAGATTTCTCGTTTTGCAGTTGATACATGCAAGCTGTTTTCTTGTATATCCTATTTAAGTTGACTTTTCTTTATGTACTGATTTAAGTTATGTTAGATTTCCACTAAAAGGAAATGGATATTTGGTATCAGTAGTCAAAGCTGCTTTTTTTTTTTCATTAAAAGACGGATACACGTTCCCACTCCTACAGTCTCTTTATTCGATGAATAAGCATAATTGGTTTTCAAGTCACAAGATATTTTGCCAGCCACTTGGAATTTATTTAAACTCTCTTGTCCTCTTGCTTAATTTTATTAAAGAGTGGATTGGAGTTATCTCAACGTGGGAACTGCGGAGTGTCTCCATCCATCTTGTAGTTGTCGTGGGCTCCACTGTTTCCAAAGGTAGCTTTTGTATATGTCTTCCTATCCTTGCCTCGGCAGCTATTGTGAAGGTCCACGAATGTCTCCAAGGTAGAGGTCATATCTTTACGTTATCCCGTCTTTTGATTTGGTGCCACGGCGAATGTGCAAAGTCGTAGTATTCCGTAGAAGATGATGATATGGTATTTGGGTACACTTTTATATAAAGAGAGGTATCCAATTCTCCCTCCACAACTGAACAGTACACTGGTCTTTTTGTGAGCATTCGGTGTTTGTTCGCACCTTTAAGGAGAAAATATGGCGTATGGAATCGGAATATAGTGGGATAGGGATTGTAAGATTTTGCATATATTCTCTAATAAGGGTTACTCGGTAGGTGGGTCCATCTCATGATTTTACAAAGCAATTCAGGCTATGTGAAGAGGAAAAGAAGAAGAAGAAAGGGTTTGTTACAAAAAGAATAAAAAAAGAAAACAAGTTAATCAGGTTAGGGATGGTAGATTAGTTAGAAAAGAACAAACTTTTGTGATTAAGAAGCCCTTCTGCTTCGTTCTTACATCATCTTTAATCTTTATTGGTACAAATTAAGATCAGAATTAAAAAGAAAGAAAGAAGCATCTGCCACGTTTGTGGTACGTAATAGTCTTTCAGTCATAACATGGAAGTGGGGGAATATTAAAGTGTTGTCAATGTACATGCATGAACAAGAAATTGATGATTGCTCTTATTTTATATTATATTACATACACAGACGAAGAGCGAGGACGAGGCGGCTTGAAGGAGGCGGCGGTGGATGCAGTCGTAGTAGGAGCAGTGGAAACGGTGGAAAGAAACATGGCAATGGCAAGAGACACAAGATTAAGGAATGCTTCTTGCTCTGAAGTCTAGTCTATTTTCATTAAATAAACAATAAGATTCTGCCGTAAAAAAATTATTATGTAATTAGCAACTAAATAAGACTCCTGCTCTGTCTAAATTTAAGTGTTTTTAATGGATCGATTCATGGGTTAAGCTTATATTTAGAGTAGTCTGAGATCCAAATCTACTATGTTTTACTTAAAAGACATAAATAATTTTACACATTCAATTTAAAGAAATTGGAGGGGCGGAATGAGCGAGGAGATGTATGCTGTTCTAACATAAATATGTAGATGAGATAAGTAAAACAGTGTTGGAACAACAAAAATGAAATAGGATCCTTAATAGGCTACTATATTGTCACCTCTAACTAAATAATAAGGTTAACAAAGAAAGAATATCGAATTGGGTTGGGTTGATGGGTTTTGGGCCTAATTAACCATTCAAGGTGAAAGAATATCTAATTGGGTTGGGTTGATGGGTTTTGGGCCTAATTAACCATTTAAGGTGCTCAATTCGAATGGCCCAACATTCTCAAGAACGAATTGAACTCTTACTCTGTCATCGCTTTCGCTTCCACTTCCACTTCTGCTTCTACTTGAGCGGGCAGAAAGCGTAGGAAAGTAGCAACCCAGAGTTCCTGTGAATTTAGGAGGAAATCAGTTTTAGGGCTTTGGGAGTTCACCAGCTTAAATAGTAGTCGTAGCAGTAGTTCGTGGCTCCAATCATATGGATCTCTTCTCCAACACCTTCTCCCTTCTGGCCCTTGACGCCGATGACGCTGCACCCACCGTCGCTTCCTCCTCCTCCTCCTCCTCCTCCTCTTCTTCTTCTTCTTCATCTTATTCCTCCGAACTTTCCACTACAGGTATACCCCAAACACGTGCCACTCGTTTTAGGGGCTTTTGTCCCTCTTACCCACTTGAGCAAATTACTTGCTGTTCGTTTCAGTTTCATAAAATTTTCAGTTCTTCGGTCTTATTTGTGTCACTGTCGATCTTTTTATTTTTTTGACGGTTGTATGGTTTCTAAGGATCCCAAAATACGTTTTCTTTCCTTGTCTTTGTGTTTGGTTCTTTAGAAAAAGGAAAAACTATGAAGAATTTTATTCTTGTTGTTTCTGTCTGCAGACGTTTGATGTGAAAGAATCCTTAATAACCGTACTAACATTAGGAGATACTGCCTTTCTTGTTTGATCAGAAAGAACGCTATTTTCTGGAGCAACAACGGTTGTATTTGTTGATGACGGTGATGTGATTAACTGCTAAGCAATATTTGTTTTCTTGGGGCAGGAAAAAGCGAGAAGAGTATGGAAGAGTACAAAATGCCCCTTGTGTGGATTGACATGGAAATGACTGGTAAAATTACCCATTTACTTTTTGCTGTTATGTTGGTTGGATTGGGGGTTAGTGGGAGTACATTACGGCTGAGTAAAGAGTTAAAGATGTGATAGTATGTAGTATAAGAAATTTTTATTATATGGCGGCACAATCACAAAGAAATGATGATAAGAAAATCCTGACGAGCAACCCTTCTTATTATAAAAATTCTTTAGATAGGCCAGTGGTTTATGGGATGGGCAGTATAAATATAATTTTATCAACACGACCAAATGGGAAATTGTGATCCGTATATCTAGAATTTGCAAGTGTAGAGAGGCAGTGCTTATACAATAGTGCAACGGAAATAATGTTCCCATTTTGAGTATGCCTTGAGATGGATAGTTTGTATGGATAACCCTAATTGTTCATTTACTGGTAATGCCCTAGTGCCCTAGCTGTTCTTTGTGCTACCGAAGGTAGTTTAGCTACCTTTTTGTCATGATGAGGGGAGCTCTTCCATTCATGTTTGTTTATCTCTATTTTAACTACTTATTTCAGTTTCTCATTCTATACTTTTGCTTCCTTGTAGGTTTAAATATTGAAGTTGATAGAATACTGGAGATTGCTTGTATAATTACCGATGGTAATATGACCAAGTCAGTGGAGGTAAATTGCAATTTTTTGACAAAATTTCCCCTTGATCCGTGATCTTGTTTATTTGTTTAGTTATTTTACATTTATTTCTGTTTTATTTGTGTAACTAAGCTGTTGGTGATTACTTATTATGTATACCAGTCTCTCTTCTTTATGTCTTCTTGAATGGCTTAGATATGAAATTGTTCTGCTGGTTAGCATAATTCTTTTGAACTTAGACTGCTAGTTGCACTCGTTCCATCCTTTTAGGTATTAGTTTCTTATGCTTTTTATAGGTAGCTGAACTCTTTATCTTATATCTGCTTGGTATTGTAAAAGTGGATAAGAAACTGGTGGGTGGACCATCTCTTTTGTTCTCACTAGGAATAATGAGGTTACAGTGGAAAGCAACTGATTACTAAGCATGTGCCAATTGAGAAGTGGTTACACCAGAATGTATCAAAGCAGATCTAGGGGGACATTCTGTGCTTTATTGTATACTTGACCGTAGCAGGGAGTTGAGTTTGTACAATATAAAAACGCAAGGAGTTTCTTCAATCTTCTAATATACTATGTGTTATATTAATAATGGATATTCTTTCAGTTGTAGTTTGGTGTCTTGGTTGTGAAATGCTTTGCTTTTTTTAACCTTGTTTTGCTTAGGGTCACCATGGCTTAGAATTATGACTCATTGCAAAAGTTTTTGTTAGCGTTTAGTAATGTGCATGTGAGAAAATGACTAGGAGGTTGTTTGTACATATCCTATAAAATATGCAATTGGTAGATATTTATATTCACCTGTCTGAACATGGACATTTTTTCCCATTGGTTGTAATCACGTCTATCATGCACCACATTCTTTTTCGATATCCAAGTACAAATGGATACGCATGTAATCTTTAAGGTCTCTTCTATAGGGTCCTGACATAGTAATCCATCAAACTAAAGAGTGCTTAGATGAGATGGGAGAATGGTGTCAAACTCATCATGCAGCTAGTGGTAGGAACTACTAGCTTAATACAATTTTTGCATTCTCAGATTGTTCTTTAGTTATTTAGCTGATTTGGTCCAATTATTCTAGGATTGACAAAGAAGGCTCTCCAAAGTACAGTTAGCGAAAGAGAAGCTGAAAAGCAGGTTTGTAAGAGTTAATTGTGTGGAGTTCTTTTTCTATTTGGGATGTTATGTACTGTTGATGATATTTCTTAGCCATCTTAACCATATCTTGTTACTGAAATGCACCTAAGGTTAACTTCTGAGTACCTAATGGTAGAAATTCCAAGCAAGTTTTTAATTGAAGACTCATGTTTGAGAGTTGTTTAAACATAAACTACCAAAGACCAGGCATTCAAAACTATGCGCCCCTCAATATGTGCACCAAGAGCTGGCAAAATTTAGATATGATACAATTTTAAAACCGCACAATGAAAAATGACAACTTTTTCTAGTGGTTGGGTGTACCACATCTATGATTTATTCCATGACCCTTTGGGTTCCTAAGTTCTCTATACACCTTAACATAGAAGGAAAAAAGTTTCATCGACATCCTCTGGCTTTACAACTCGGCTTTTGGTTGTAATATAATGTGAGAAGTTCCTTAGGTTTTAAAATATTGGACTCTTTCACTAATTAGAAACTCAATGTTGTCACAACAAGAATAAATGAATAATGTGGCTAGTGACAATATTGATGCTAGCAATGGTAATATGTAGTTTGTGTTATTTTTAACTTCCATGGATTTTGAGTTTCAGGGATTTCTCACTAAACTCAAATAATTAGGTAGTAATCTCATTCATAGTAAACATTGGTGAACTTTTGACGGAAAGGTCGGTCTCCAATGTTTTATTAACAGGAGAGAGTGGATTGAAAGATTTGAGACAAGAGGGATCTCCTTCACCAAATTGAGGCCAAAAGGGATGTATGTAAAATGATCTTAATGACAAGGGGTGTACATGAAATTTACCCTCAAAATACCCTTGATCTAGTTACTCAATAACAGTTCATGAGGTCAAAACAAATTTGTTTTTTGCAATATCTTTAAATTTCGGAGCCCATTTATGCCTCTTACTAACGATTTAAGGTCTATGCTTTACTAATGGTTTCTTTATATGTAGTGAGAACAATGCTTGAATGCTTTGATCTGTTCTTTCTCAGCCATCTTCGCCCTATTTCTCATTCTCTCTCTCTCTCTCTTCCCCTCTTCTTGATGATTGCATTTGTTAATAATGCAGGTTATACGATTTGTGAAGAGCCACATTGGCACCTACACACCTCTTTTAGCAGGAAATTCTGTATATATGGACTTTCTTTTCCTAAAGGTAAGAGATTTTCATTTTTCTTTCTTTCCACCCTCTATGTCTTTTCAGTTTTGCTTATTGCTTATAAGTTTTGTGGATTGCCATGGACATTCGTAGTGACACATTCTACACACTATATAGGTTGAATGACAACACTAATTGGTCTGATTATCTCCCTTGTTAACAATCTTCTACTTCCTCTTATTCTCCATATATATTTTTATTTTCTTTTCAGAAATACATGCCGGATCTGGCTGGTATGTTCTCTCATATTGTTGTTGATGTGAGCAGTGTTAAAGCTTTGTGCATTCGTTGGTTTCCAAGAGGTAAATATTTTACTTCACTTCTAAATACTGAAATTCAGTTCTTTATACACAATTGCTCCATTGAAAAAGATGATTAGTGGCATGTGTATTCATTTTTTTCCCCCCAAGACTGATGATTTGAGTGGCACTGTGCATATGCTTCATTCGGACTGATCCTAGCTTGCACGGATATAACAATCACCACTTAATGCTGTCTCTTCTTGGGCCCTTTTTCTTTTTATGGCTTAACCCTGTCAATATTTTATTTTATAAAAATCAATATTTGTAACTGAAAAAGTTATTCTCATAGCTACTATAAAAATAAATTGAAAGTTATGACTTACCAAACTAATGTACTGAATATTGATGAACAAATAAGTTCGGAGGATGAGTGGAGAAAACAATGCATTTCTATCTTTGATCTAAGAACTGTATATTCAAAATTGAAGTGCAACTGGTAACAGAAGCATATTGTATGCCTTCATGAAATCGTCAATTTCTACTTTGCCAAGACAACTAAATTTTTCCTCGGGAAATTTAGAGAGGAACAAATATGCTAAATTAAAATTTTGATCTAACTTCTTAGTTGACTATTTTTTTTACAATCCTGATTCTAAATCTCTATTTATACAAGTTATTGCTCCTCCATTTGTTTTTTTGGATGGGAACATGCTTATGTACGATTTCATTGAGTTGTTTCTTTATTAAGGAATGTGATCATCGCTTGTTTCACAGATCACAGGAAGGCACCTACAAAGGAAAACAAACATAGAGCCATGGATGATATTAGAGAAAGTATAAGGGAGCTCAAATACTACAAAGAGAACATCTTTAAGGTGAGGTCTAAAAAATGACGCAAGAAGCTTTGGTTATGATTATTCCTTTGTTCGGAGGTCACATTTTCATATTATATCCCTCGGAGGTTACCGGTTGCTGTGATGATGAAGGTTTCAACTATCATCATTTGTGTTTGAAATGGCCCTTTTAAAAACTTGAGATTATGTATGATTATACGCTGAAATGAATGATTCAATTATTCACTCTATTCTTAATACTATTCTAAATAATCTCTAAATGTAATTGTTTAAATGTAAAGTTATTTGTGTCAGATCAAGGTGAAGATGTTTGAAATGCCTTTAGATCTTTTCAATTATTATGAGTGAAACTCCTCAGATGATTGTAACTATTGTAAGAAAGTTGTGGAGGAATAAAAAAAAGCCTTAGTAATCCTGTTGATAATTTAACCTTGGGCTGTGTTTGAAGGAACTTGATGACAAACTTCATGTTTGGTGTGATTATTATAATAAAGTCTTCTAATACATGTAAAATCTATTTAAGATTCACTTAAAACTAACAAATTTGGAGCGCTCTCATAAAGTTCGGTTCAATCGTCTTACTGCATGTGAGGTAAATTTGGTTTCCTTCAACAAAGAGTATATTGATCAGGTGCAACTTAAGTTTACTGAATACTCCTAATGCTTCCATTGCTCAGGCAAGTGTTATCCTGTTATTTTCTTAGTTATTCTACTCCTTGGATCATATATAACAAGCAGCCCTTGTAATTATCTGCTAATTCATGTCAATTAGACCTTGCTAGCTATTGTGATCATTCTTAATTCATGAGTTGTAGGTAGAAATTAAACCTCAACTTCGGAATCGTTGTTTTACTACCAATCATAGGTTTTATATTGGACGCACTATTCATACCGGAAATTATGATCAAGAATTACTTTATCAACCATCGTTTAATTAATAGATGGTTCTTTTTCTCCTATTGTTTGGAAAACCAAATCTCGTAAAAACTATTTTTCTAAAAAAAATGTCTTACAAGTTCATAAACTATATTTTTCTATTAAAAAAATGTCTTACAAGTTCATAAACTAACTTGTAATTTGCTATCATCTGATAAATTATTGAGGGAGTCCAATTATCATATTACCTGTTTTAAATTTCACCGTGGTTCTTTAGGATCTGAGCTCAAGGAAGACGAGTTAGCAGTTCTAAATTGATAAATGGCCTCTACTCTTTTTATATGTTCAAAGTTCAGGTTAAGTTCGAACTGATGTTTTAGCAACTTTGTATTTGAGTAGGCCTATTTCATGAGAATCTGAAATAAGACATATACTTGTGTTACGTCCTGAACTCATTTCATGAAGCAAGTCTAATGTATACTTGTATTGAGTGACAAAAACACCCTCCTTGTATTTTAGTAACAAGCAAGTTAAATATCTTTGAAGTAAATACTCTATATGACCATTGAGCAATTTATCATAGGATAAATACTTATTCATAAAAAAGAAATGGCGGAAAAGTGAGTGATCTTGCACAAATGGAGACGTTCACTTTTACCTGTATTTTATTTGTTTACGATTTGTAGTATTTATAGTCTTTTTTATTCAGAACATATCCTATGAAAACACACTTTTTGAGTTTTATTCTCAATTGATTAGAGATATGAACAAAAATAGTGCATCTAGATACTATTAAAAGTAGCATTTCTATCTCTTAAAAATAAATAGCATTGTTGTGTGTAATTTTAAGAATGGAGTGAATAATTGAATGATTCATTTCAGCTTCTAACCATAAGATGGACTTTTTCTCTGACCTCAGCAAAAAAAGGATCTTTGATGTCCTTTATTATGTCAAAATCAGGGTGTTGAATCATCAAATACTTTCCAAAAACACATTCTCCGCTCATTCTCATCAAACTTAATGGCCATAAACTCCTGCTTCAAATAATATGTGATAAGCTATAAGTAGTTGGTAATCCTGGGGAAGTCGAGACGATGTGGTAGATTTTTGGGTTATTTCATGTGCATGCAAGGTTTCTGTCATTTCATATGGGCCTTCACTTCACTATCAAGAACTTCCATTCACTGCACAGATGAAACAGCTCCCACCCTAGTCCTTGAAACATGTTGTGAAATAAGCAAACATCCTCAAAATCCCACCACACACCCAGTTCATTTCTACCATGTGAAAACAGTTGATTCCGGACATGGAATTGCACTTATGATGTTTCAAGTAGCCGATAAACCGTTATTTCTTGCTGCTTGAAGTACCGTCGGTCCTCCTCATCAACTAGGACAAGATTCAAGTAATATTTTACACTGAACTTGTTATTGATGTTGCGATATGTTGGTGTCAACTCATATGGACTTAAAAACAGTCTGATGGGTATCGATTCTCCTGTATGGGAATAAATCATGTATTATCTTCGTGAACCTTGAAGCATATCATAACCAAGAGAAAGATTTTATGCAAGTAAATGTGACACAAACCATATTTATATTCCTAGATACACATGGCAAAAGCAGGAGATCTAAGTTTTGAAGCATGAATTAACTTTTAAGGATTCAAGCTATTATTCTCATTACATCCTAAGCCTCGACCCTCGTATAGAAGTCCTTGCTTCTGACATGGAAATTTTAAATTCTTTTAGCTGATGACACACGCATGCATCCCTTGTTTCTTTATTTCGTGGCTGTTGTGTATATAGCCAAGCAAATAAGCCTTGGCTTTCATGTCTATATCCTAGGACATTGGATCCTCTGACATGTTACTTTCCCATACCATGTTTCAGCGAGAGACTTGCAATTTTCGAAAGTAATCCTTTTCACTATTTAAAGACACTAAACACATTTATATACAGTACGAGACAATATACCTCTAACAGGAGCCCCATCCATCAACTCAAATTTTGCTAGTGTCTCTGTCTCAACATATGTATTAGGCCCTGATCCTGTTGACTCACGGCGTCTAATCTCGAGCTCCATGTTTTTAATCTTGACTCTCACCAGAAGAAAATATATTTTGCCAATAATGACATCCTTCAGATGATACCTGAATTAAAATAACCAATAAGGGGAAACAATGCCTTTTGCAACTTATATTAGGTAAGCTTGACAGGTTGTCTATAACTTACTTGCTTTTGCTATATTCAAATTCAATGTGAAGACAATCTTCAATTCCAACTTCCATCTGCAAAGGGTATCATGAAGTAAAGAAATAACCAACTTTTTAGAAACTATCTGCAAAGGGCACCATGAAGTAAAGAAATAACCAACTTTTTAGAAACTATCTGCAAAGGGCATCATGAAGCACAGAAATAACCAACTTTTTAGAAACTAAGTTAAAATTAACTCATCTTGGATCATGCATTGATACAGCACAAGACATTGAACTAATAATGAAAATGATATGAATTTTAATTAATTTATTTCCAGACTTCATTACTGCATTGGTTGCGTATCATACTTGTAAATACAGATCATTATTGGTGGAAGAATGTTGAAATTGTAACTGCTATTGAGCAGTTAATTGTTATCTTCCACCTTATTTTCTCTCATAGAGTTCTTTCCATCCAAAACAATAGCACAATTTTTGTAACAAATGGAAAATATTGGTCAATTTTGCCTAAGAAGCTAGGAGGACAACCTAATAACTAATGCCAACTATAACTCAACCAACAAACTAATTTTCCATAAAAATGATTGTAAGAATATATTTTCCGCACCTTAATGCTGTTATTGATTGATGGGAGCGGAGTGTAGTTCTGTACCTGGCAGATACATAAAAGTCAAAGCAATGAGATTGAAGTTACTTGGCACCCTATCAAATCATATGCACATACATGGCAAAGCAAATCCACAATAAGGTCACAAAACAAAGGTACAACTCATCTAATCCTGATAACCTGTAGAAACACTACGAATAGTTCTAAGAAATGAAAGTAAAAAGTTATGCTGATAACCTGTTGATTAGATATGAAAAGTATATAGGATTAACTTCTGGAGAAATCAAGAAAATGAAATAAAAGGGAAAGGAGGAAAGAGAAGAAAATAGGAATTGTGTATCAGCAACTACTGTAATATGGCCTGTAATATCAAAACAAAGTAGAAGCAAAAATGAATTACCACAAAATCTTGGTATTCTACAATATTGCTGATGAAGTTTCTGCCGACTGTCACTTTCAACACATACCTGCAAGTAGCAACCAGCTTGAGAAGTGGCCATTTTTACTTTTCAAAGAAACAACTTGAGACTCCAATTCAGGACTCTAGACAATACAAGCAGGTTAAATAAAACATGTTTTAAGGGACCAGACCAGGAGATATAACAGTTTAAAACAGATGAAGTAACTATACATTCCAAGTTTTTAGTCTAGCTTAAAAAGATCTAATAACAGTAGTGAAACAGAGCAAAACTTTTATATATAGATGCTAAGCTACGAATGAGATCAAATAGCAGGCGAAGTGGGATTGGAGGAGTTGCCTATACATGCAAAATTATTAACAAAAAAGTTGCCTACCTAAGCCTCACATTGACTCCATTGTAAGACTCATATGGCATTTCAACAGTGGAAAATTCAAAGGGATATGCTTTCCTTTCATACAATTCACCAGGGACATCAAGTTCACGCACTGCATAAGAACAACAAGTCGAGCTCAGCCAATTTAGACATATTCAGTTACTGAAAGCCAAGTCATATGAGACTAATAAGCAAGCCAAAAGGCGTTAGCAAAGATTAATACGTCAATTCTGTATAACAAACTAAAATTGAACTACTGAGATTAGAAATTACCTACACCTTTCACAGTAAGTCATTAAGTTTTTGTTAAAAAGAAGCACAAGCATAAATATACCATATACTCACCAAGAGAAGTAAAATCATACAAATTGCCTCGATCAAAGTACAGTTCTGCACAAAGGGAAGAGATATGTCATGATCTAATAAGTTCCTGGTTCAAATAATAAACTAACACGATGTATTTTCCCCATTTTATTAAATAGAAAATTAAATAAGCCAACCAATAATTAACAACAAGACCAAATGCAGAAAGATGAAGTCAATCAAATAAGGTAAGTGACAGTTTTAACTACCAGTATATCATAGACACGTTTGGAAGTCACACAAGCAGTGTCATTGAGGAGCCAAAATATTCATCAAACTTGTTATTAACTTTGCGAAAGAAAAGCATCAATATGGTATTTTCTCCGTAAATCCATCGGTGCTGTATGACAGGGATTAACCTCTGCTTGGTTATTTTAAATGACAAACATTTTAAAATTGCAGCCATATTCCACTTCTCTTCTGATTGTCAGAAGTATGAGTCAAGTTTATACAATAACTTAATGCTCTAAAAGTATCGTAGCTTATCCTAAAATTCCTAAAATGATGTATTCAAATAAGTCGTTTCCAAAGCTTAAAAATTTACGTATTGTCATTTGCATCTAAACTGTAGTCTTAATTAAAAGTAAATAAACGGAAGCATAGTAGCACATACATAATCATCTTCACATTAAACTAAGATCTAATGTAAGCTCAACTCACCTATCTGACCAAGTAGCTCAATTTTGATGCCATTATGTTCGACCTTCTTCCCTTGTACTGGTTCTATAACAACCTAAGTATTATGCAACAGAGTTAAGTCACACTTGGAATTTAGAAAAAAGGAATTTAAAAAGGTATCATTAACAAGTACCATTAGTTCTTTACAAGCATCTAAAGTGCAGATCTGAACATAACATAGTACCTCTCCGACAATATTTTCTTGACTTTGGAAGAGGGGAACCATAGCTGTTTTGCCATTTTCCTTCTTCAAAGGAACCTACATAAAGACACAGAAATGGAGTGAGAAAGTTCACTTAAAATTTTGTTTTCAGATGCAATAATCACATGAAAGGCAGATTGCTTAATTCAGCTAAGCCATCATCATAAGAACTTAAAAGTTCTGATCTCAAGACAAAAATTGTGCCGTCAATGTTTAGTTAACTACCCTTAACAAATACCAAGGCGTAAAGATTAAACTCTCGCCCAAAAACCGGAATATAAATTCCCTGATAACGCTAAAATGTATTGCCAACAAAGGAAGCAGATGTTAAAAACGATAAAATGGATTAGCAACAAAGGAAGCAGACGTGAAATATAGAGAAAGGTCAACAAAGAATATGAACAACAAGATCTTTGTTTCATGAGACTTAATTTGCATGATGGGTTAAAGAGGACAAATTGAAAACGCTGATTCCAAACAATACCTGCTTGCGACTTCTTCCATCAGCTAAAGTGATTGAAATGCTACATGGTGTCTTGAAAGCCCCTACAAGGAAATTCTATAACAACCAAAAAACCAATCAATCATTAGAACTAAACCCGAAATCAAAATCCCAGAAAAGGATCAAAGCTTGTACCATGATCTATATTCAGCTACTCCCGAGAATGAAGAAACAAGCAATAACAACGGAGCATGGAAGACTTGGAAGTAGTGTGAATTGTGAGAAGCGAATGAAAGGCTACGAGAGATCAACTAGTTCGATTTTCCGGTTTTCTTCTCACCAACTTCCTTCTGCTCTCTACAATTCCTCAATTTGACTTCCCTTTTCCTTTCTTCTTCTTTAATGGTAGTTGTTTTGAATTTTACTTTTTACCAATTATTTTAAAGCAAAAAATCCAAATTTAGTTTAAAATATTAACAAAACTTGAAAATAATTTAGAAATTAGTTTTCTAATATTTATTTGGTAAATTCAATATAATTAATTAATTGATTTATTTTAATTAATAAAAACTTATTAATTT
>JANZLH020000137.1:255028-279748 GCA_026770325.2 Erythroxylum fimbriatum
CTCTCTCTTCCTCTAATTCCCCACCTTACCCTCACAGCCCCTCACATAATATCTGTATTACCCTATTTCGTATTCCCACTCTTATTTCTATATTTCTTCTGGAACCTTTCTAGAACCTAGTCTCAACACACTCCAATATCATCTACTGCAGAAACAATGTGACAGTCAAATTCTTCTTAAATCACAAAATCTGGGTAGTCCAACTATCAAGCTGCATCCACATGCTTAGGCATAATACACAGTGTAGCATTGCAGAGGCCAAGGTCTCTAGTTTCCCAACTCCACTATTGGGATTATCCATCACAATGAGCAACAAAAGTCGCCACTTGAACCTAAGATTTCAAAATACATACTTTTGTTCGCAAGTATGCTGTTGATCACTGATAAGTACTGACTATTGAGGCTTAATCAAGTTGACATCTTTAACATAAAATTGGATATAGTATGGAGATATTATCTCTTTAACCTTACAAAAAGTAGAATTGTCAACCAAATTTATTTAAGACTACTCATTTTGTTTCTTCCTTTTTTTCTAAGAGATGAAGAATCAATGAACAAGGCTGATCAAATCATCTCAGATAAGTGAAACTACTTACAGTCATAGGGTTGGGATCTAAAATTCGAACAATTAATTTCATGGCACCAAATGATAGCCAGGGGGGACAAGTGAATTCAGCCACTGAAATCTGCCAATGGAAAAAATGAAATGACAACTAAAGGAGAAGAAAAAAATGAAAGAGGTGATGCAAAATCCACAAAACACTCACCTTTTTGTACAGGTTGATTACATTAGCATCATCGAAAGGCAAATATCCTGCAAGCAATACAAAGAGTATAACTCCACATGACCACAAGTCCGCAGTGGCTCCATCGTAACCTCTATCATTAAGAACCTGATACACAACAATATTTAACATCAAAGGAAAAATTATTCAGGACAGTAATCCACATGGTAACTCAAAGAGTCATCGAAACCTCAGGAGCAACATAATTTGGAGTTCCACAAGCAGTATGAAGGAGGCCATCATCCTGCCAAAATCCAAATAAACATCTACATAAGCACACAGAAGCCAAGAAAGAAGCGCCAAGGGAGTAGTCAAGTTGAAACAACAAGGGTAAACCTTATACATGACAAAACCACTTGGAGAGAAAAGGAAGGTGATAACAATTTATTACAATTACCCTGACTTGTTGAGACAGTGCACTCAATCCAAAATCAGAAACTTTGAGGTTTCCACAAGCATCCAAGAGCAGATTTTCGGGCTGTAAGAGAAACAAGACAGATTAGAAGGAAGATGACATGAATTTGTACGAGTCTCCTAGACAAGTATGTAATGAATACTACATACAGATCACTAGTCATAAGCCTCAAAGAAAAAACTAAAAGGACCTTTAGATCTCTGTGATAGACACCCCTGCTATGGCAATAATCAACAGCATTAATAAGTTGCTGGAAATATCTACGGGCTTCATCCTCTCTCATCCGCCCATGGTTTACCTTCATAACAAAAATCATTACTTAAAGGCAGGCTGTAACTGACATGGAGCTGCACTACTTGTTTCAATATAAACAGAAAAGTTATTGTGTAAGCATTGTTTGAATTAGTGTATGCCATAGTTATGGAATCCAACAGTTATCTTATTCATCAAATATATTTAGCTCATGATGGTGAAGCAATCAACTACCAAATAGGCTTCAACAAGAGTATAGCAACTTACAATTTTGTCGAAAAGTTCTCCCCCGGTAGCAAACTCCAAAATTATAAATATCTTTGTCTTGCTTCCAATCACCTAAAAATGATCAAAATAATTTGGTAAACCTCACACCAAGTGAAACAGTTAATAACTTGATTGGCTTTGGAGCAGTTAAATATAATAAGCAAACATGAAATCCTACGGTAACATGAGTCCAATATGATCATAAGAAGAAGGAACATTGGGATTGTTCTCTAATTGGAGATAAATAGCACTATGGTAACATGAGTCCAATATGATCATAAGAAGAAGGAACATTGGGATTGTTTTCTAATTGGAGATAAATAGCATTATTTGATCAATAATCTATACTAAAATTACACCATCGATTTTGTACCTCCTTTACATGCTCTTAAATTAGTATCCATTACCAAGGTGATTATGGAAAGACAACAAAAATAACTAAAAGAATCTTGAATAAATTGGAGATCTTATTAGATTATTGATTCAAGTAATGGTTTTCAAAGATCTATTTGGTAAGAATGTCTTTGAGAATTTATGTATATCATCTAATATATGGTCAAAAGTTCACATAAGTCTTCCCTTCTTTTTTTCATTTGGTTCGTCAGAAAGCATTTTACCTGGACCTACACCATCCAAGCAATGAGATAAACCCCCAGCATAGTTGATTCAGGGTAGAGGCGCTTACCACTTTGCTACAACTTCCTCTTCTTTGCTCAACTTCAGCCCTTTCCATTACTTGCGCTCTTTGTATTATTACGGAACTCTTGCAACTTATGTTTCAATAATGAAACTTTAATTTTATTGAAGAATTGATTGAACAACAATTTCCTAGCGCCAGCTTACTTCTCCATCCAGGTAGAGTGTTGAATACAATTAGTTATTTGTACTTGTTGAGTGTCCATTAAGTGTCAAGTATGGTACTTATAAACCATATTAATAGTTGATTTGTCAAAGTTCCTTGATTTGCACAAAATTTATCCATGTTTTTCACCCTACATGAATGAATACACTGAATGCTTATGAGGTACCCATCTCAATCCTAGTGCAAGTTAATAAACACTGGTCTGGGACATGATAGACATCTATACCTTAAGTATACTAAAACAGATGCTGAAACTAAATTTAGTTCCATGATATGAAGAAAAAAAAAATCAGAGCATAAGAATGTAGTCAAGAAGAACTTGAGTTTAACACGTGTATAATCAGGCTAAAGAGGAGAGAGGAAGAGAGATACCTCATACAGACGAACAACATTAGGATGTTTTATGCGTTTCATTGTTGCTATCTCCCTCCTGATCTGCAAACATACACAAACATAACAGATCCAAGAAACCTGATAAAGTTACGTATGGTAATTCTACACATATTGTGGGATGTACCTAGATAGTGTTGAAATTTGAGAAAGAAGAAGAGAAAAGTATAGCAAAAAGTTGTAGCAATTGTCTTGGACAACCCCAGAGCTAAAGAGTTGCTTTAAACTAGTAAACAAACAGAATTTGCAAAGAAGCAAAAGAGTATAGAGAAACAGAAATGATCAACAGAAAAGGAAACATGACTAACCAGACCTGCTCAGCCATCTTGTGCTTGAGAACTTTCTCTTTATCGAGGATCTTCAGAGCCACAGGATCCCCTGTCTCAGAGTTTTTGGCGAATTTAACTTTCGCAAATGTCCCCTCACCAATTGTTCTCCCCACCTCATATTTACCCACTCTACGCTTAATTTTAGGTTGACTCATACTCTTTTCAAACTTAAACTTTCTTCTCCTCACACTTAAGAAACTGAAAAACTCTTCCTGAATCATGTAAAACATTAAAGTTGTATTCAGATTTCAAAGTTCAAAGCAAATGAATTCCGACAATAAGTAATTATAAAGTCAAATAATTTCAGCATCAATCTGTGATAATATGTTACCAAGTACATTACACTTAGAAGCCTATTGAAGATCCTAACCCCATCTCCTTACACTAAAATCGTGGTACCATACCGAATGATCACTTCCTATGGCTTACACTGATAATGAAGCAAGACAAGAAGCAATATACAGAAATGGGAAAGCTAGTACAAATGTTCTATCGTCATAATATCCAACAAGAAGCCAGGAAAATCCTGATCAATAAACAAATAAACTCACATACAGCAATAAAGTCTCGTAGAAGTTGCGATACAGGAATACAGGTTAAGTTTTGAAGCGAATCAAAATTAGGAAGAGATGGGGAAAAAACACAAAAAAGATCACACGCACACACCAGGAAGGCTCATAAAAGAAATTTAGCAAGTGCATTAACCTCGGAATTGATCTGCACAGTACAAAACTGAAATTCAAAGCAGATTTAAGTCCAATATACTGGCTCCTGTATCGAAGATGAAGACTGGCAGTCAGAAAATTCAAAATTCAAAGATTCTTATTATTGTTGTCGTTATGTTTACCATGAGCTCATGGAGTGCCCTTTTAATATTCAATTACACAACTACAAAAGACGTAGAACAAGAAACTTAGGAAGATAAATTAAGTTGGAGCTCAGAAACTTTGAGAAAAGGCGTAAATTTTTGGTTATCACAAAGTCTCGTTCTAGAAACAGAAACCCAAATCAAATTTTGCATGAAAAGATGAAGAAGAGAAACAACATCATACTCTTCCCAAATCCCAAGGAACTCTATACAAAATCACAAAATAAAGTGAGAATTTTGGGTCGAGACAACAGTCAAAGATGAAGACTTTCAGAATCTGGCATAAAGATAAGTATAACCGTACGAAATGGAAAAGAAAATGACGTAAAGAACAAAGAGTGGACAAAGAGGATATACTTGGTAGAACCCTTTTGTAATGATGAGTAGAAGCGCGAAGATAAGAAGAAAAAGGTTGGTCTTTATGATTGCCTTTTGAACCTTGCAAAAGGGCACTCGTTCTTGTAGATTAGTATCAACTCCGATGAGTTCCGCGACCCATTTTGTAGAAAAAGATCAAATCTTTCTTGCTAGTTCGTTCACCGCAACCCGACAAAAGTCGTTAAAAAACCTGTTTAACAGCTGCTACTCCGTGTCCACCACTACTTGCTTGTGTCTTTGACTCGATTTAACCACTGTCAATTCAAACGCGGGCAATGATTATTTCCTCCTTCTGGCTTCCCAACAAGTAATATAAATAGTTGTTAAAGTAATTCTAAACATAATCAAGTAAAATCAAGCTAACTAAACATTCTTCTCGGTTCCACACTAATTAATGTCATTATTGCGCGTCAGCGTGAAGTGGGTAAGGACTGGAGTCATTCATGGCGGACAGACACAAATTGGTCCATGTGTTCTAGATTAAGGCTGCAGAGCTTTGTCGTCAATGGAGTAATTCATGGCGTACAGACACAAATTGGTCCATGTGTTCTACACTGGCTGCGGAGCTTTGTCGTCAACCACCCATTTCTTGCACGAGGAAGAAGACAAAAAAACTCTTCTCTGTCTCTTTCATGTTACAGTATCCTAATCCAATGTTTTGATGTGTCTTTGCCTTATTATTTAAAGATGGGATATAATTATTTATTGAAATCAAAGATTCTTTATGACCGTCGATCTGCTAAGTTTATTGCAGATCAAGAGTGTGCTTCGATGGTTGAGAGTAGGACTGAACTTTAGTTAGGTCCTAGATTCGATTCCATGTTAGTCTCTCTTGTAAGAGCTTGGAGCAGACAGAATTTTACCTATAGGTGGAGAACTAGTTGGGCCCATGATGATGGGGTGCGCCTACTTGATCCGCTTGTGAGGTGGTGCGCTAGATAGGCTCTCAAAGAAGTGTGCCCGCTTGGCCCGCCTACAGAACTTTCTCAAATCCCAAAAAAAAAAAACTTTATATTTAAACTTAATATGTTGTTTAATTACAAATTATTAATTCATTAAATAATTTGTTTGAAACATATAATTTGCGAACTAATTGAAACTTTTAAGTGATCAATCATTAATCAAATTATGTATTAAACTGAAATTAATAGGTTTAGTAGCATCAAGACTTTGGACCATGCACCTTACCTACTCAAATTATGTGATAAGATTAAGATGCACGTTTTTGGTTTAATAAAAAGAAAGCTACACTTTTGTTATGGGTCAAACTAAGTGATATAACAAATTAATCTCTATTTTTATACAATATCACAACCATTTCGAAAAGAATGAAAATGAAAATTTCTTAGAAAGTCTACATCCATCGAACCATCCATATCACTTTGTGAATGTAGTAACAAATTCTCGGTATAGCTAAGCCTACCAGTTTGGTCATGGTTAGCTTCCTTCCTTCGGAAGATTAGGGCCCTATTTGGCAATCAGCTGATTGCATTAATTGTTAGCTGATTCTATCAGTTGTTAGCTAATAGCTAATTAGATCAGTTGATTTGACCAGCGGATTGCATTAGCTGTTTGTTAGAGATGCTTAGTATTAACTGTTTATGTGTAAAATGACTTATGAGAACACGACTTTAAAAAAAATTATAAAGACATAAATATTATATATCTTAGTATTTCGTTAAATATTTTTATAAGAATGTATATTTTAGAGAAGTCATGTTCACCTGTACTGTTTCATCATCTACGAGAAATTTATGCAATTCTTTCTATTTTCATTTTTGTTTAATGTTAACATTTTATTTATAATATATAACTACATAAAACAATTATAAGAACAAATATTGTTCCTAAAACGTAAGTATCTAAGAATTTCAACTAGATTGTCCCACTTATTAGAAATTGTTGTATATTATAACAAATAAAAATATGACGCGTGTAGTACTTAATTGCAACTTAATCAAGAATACAATTTAAACAGCAAAATATTACACAACTTAACAATAGAATTTAAAGGGCACAATTAGCTTTTGATGGTTAAAATTTTGACTGTTGGATAGGAGCGTTTTCATTTTTGGCTATTAATCTTCAATCAGACGATGAAAGAGTTACTCTCCAAACAACTTTGTTAACTGTTTGAAGAGTCAAACAGCTGATAACAACCAATCAGTTAAAAAAATAGCTGATTCGTAAGTAACCAAACGAGGCCTAAATCTTAAATCTTTCAATCATTTCATTTCTGGGACAGCACACCATGCTTGGAGTAGACAATTTGTAATTTATCATCTCATTCTAACATCATCTATGATCCTAGTTCCATAGTTATCCAGCTTCCAACCTTATAATTAAGTAATATTCCTCAGATGTTACGTAAGACACGGCAAAGTACAAGTCTAAAGGAATAATTGCGGTAGGTCCCAACAGAAAGAATACAAAATAAGAATAAAAAGAACCTGTCAATGATTCTTTACATGATAGCCTAAAACTCTAATTTCATGAGACACTGGGCATTGGTTTAGCCTAAAACTCTAATTTCATGAGACACTGGGCATTGGTTTTCGCATAAAGCTCAAAGAACAACCAAAATAGGGAGTTCCTTAGGTTTCCAACAATAGTTTGTCATCAAATCATTGCTTACTGCTATTTTGCCTTTTAGTTCTTTTAGACGATTCGGTAATATCCCATGACTATGGTCTAAGCCCCAATGCAAAGGCATAAGCCCCTATGCAGGCATAAATAAAGAAGAAGGTTCAAAATTTCATCCTATATCAACGATCACACTGCCATATAGGCAAAGGCATATACCATTAAGTTCCAATTTTATCCCAAGAATCACTTTAAACTAGTCATGACTCCCAATAGAATCATGATTACTGCTAATAAGCTTTTTCTTTCCTTTTCTCACCCTTTTGGATGTTTAAAGGAGTGAAACAAGGCAAGGATTCTGTCTATAGTTTCTCTCACACATGAACAAGTACCCATTCACTCACTTTGAACAGAACTAAAACATACAAACTAGGCAAATGGTTCATGTTAAGGCTTTGGATTCTCTCATATCAAAATTCCTAAGAATGATTATAACCGTCACTTTGCATAGCAGCTTTTTCTAAATACTGGTGCCTAACAAATGAGAAAGGAATTTTTATCGTGTAGTTGATAACCACCGCACGTCACCAGTAAACAATCTCAGTATACACGATTGCTGATAGTCTGAGAAAGAGACTTGAGCTGTGTGTTCCATTTCTCAATGGCTGTGTACTTCTTCATTCCTTTTGACCTGCATGGCATTTGGAAAATTGGAATTACAACAGCTGCAATGGAGGACAATAGTCTGTAAAACTAAACTTTGAAATTCAACCATCAGCAGTACATTTAAAGTAGTTAAAGGAGAAGAAACTTCCACCTGTCACCACGCTCTAATAGTCTGTTTACTTGGTCAATATGGCCGTCAATGCGGTTATCCAATATCAAAGAAACCAAGAGTTGCTCCACATCTTTTTCTGGGACATTGAGCTCCTGCAAGTCAAACAAGATAAAAAGCAGTTTGTCGATATTCATGGCTAAAGCAAATTCCAGTAGTGAGCACAACATCCCAGTGGGACAATTCTAATAAGTTATCTGCACTAGTTATCAGGAGTAACTACTTCATGTAAATAAAGTGGGGTTTCACCTTGGATATAAAAGGAATCCGAATTCTTGTGTAAGGTTTGATAAGCTTAAGCAGCACCTGAGTTCTGACATTCTTCAGTAGATCTTCAATATAATTCCGAATGAATGGATCGTCCATAATCGTCCTTCGGTTACTCTGTATTCCAACTATCAATGCAATGATAACTACATTTGACATTTGAAGACAACCGAAATTGTAACTATACCTTGAGGATTTTCTCAAACTCTAATATCTCATTTCGTTGATATGCAGCTATGAGATTAGTCATTGCCAAAATCTCAGGATCATTTTTATATCTGCAAATATCAAATGCAAGTTTGCACACAAGTTAAGAGAGAGAAGAAAATAATATCCTAAAGTTGCAACACAGTTTCTGTGTTAAACACTTACGGCTTTGCCTCTTGACCATCAAACGGATTAACTTCAGATTCCATCAGCATATTAGCCAGAACCAGGTATCTGTCAATCTCAGTTATTAAAGTTGGTGACACAAAAGGGTATAAACAAGCAGATGAACAGTTAAATATCACCATCATAATGTTCATATAACTGTGCTCACACCCAGATCTCAATTTCTGTGTTACTGAATCTAAATGTTCAGCACATCATGATGGTGTTTCTCATTATTCATTAGTATTTCCATCTATGAAGTGTTCCTTACTAATCTCCTTTTCCGCTGATATGATATCTTCTTCTAGTCCAACGAAGTCAATTTTCAATATATTTTTTTCAATTAACATGAAAATGAAAGTCTTGATTTGCTAGAGCAACAAACTTCAAGGAGAAATGGAGAGAAACTAGGTTCTAGAAGCACAGAGACACAATCTAAGAATGACTAACATGCATTCCTGCATTGGATCTTGATCATTTCATGTAGCATGGAAGGCTTTCTAGATGTCAGGATGCCTTTGAAGTGAGAACCATGCAAACAAATCCAAATAGAAGAGAAGACAAACAGATAAGAAAAAGAGTAAACATGAAAGGAAATGAGGAATTACTTTAAGCATTGGATACGTCTGTGGTTACCAGCTTCATCATAATTTTTGAAAGCTTCAAAGAAATCTGTTGCAGCCTCAGCCCACTGACGCTCTGCCATGTGCATCTTTCCACCACATTCTCGAATTATCCCCATTATCCTTGGATGTGGAATAGCTGATTTGATAGCAAGTGCCTTCTGGTATAATTGCTGGTGAACAAAGCCATGTAAAAACATCATGAAGAAATTACTAAACAAAGTTAAGAAAGAATTTCATGCTCCATGGTAATGATCACAAAAAGGCATATAGACAGAGGCTAAACTACTCCATTTTCATTTCAATCAACCAAATTACCAATACAAATGAGAGGTCATTCTTAAACATGGACAAGAATTACAAGTCACGTGGATATCCAGTAGTCTTACAACTAAAGAATGCAGACTTTCAGATCTAAAAGATCTTGTTTAGCGTATCAAGAGCATCTTTAATATTACATCTAATTTGCTTATGGATTAACCCCCAAATTAGACGACATGGAGAAGTGAATGTTATGGCTAATATAAGCAGGTTTAGCTAATAAAACACCAAATCTTTTCAAGGAACCTTTTCTCCATTCGACTCATTTACTTCAGGTTTCAATCTCAATAACATTCCAAACTTTTGGCATTATCATTGAAAGGGAGATGATAAAAACCTAAACTACAAAGATTAGAATATGAAAGTTATACTGGCAAGACCAATTTGAGACACCAAATACTGCAGAATTCTCACCTTAAGCTTTTTGTTATTCTTTGTTTCCGTATACATTTGGATCTCAATTGCATAGACCTCGAGAAGCTGACTACCCTTCTTTTGATCATCTGAACCATCTTCTCTTTGACAAGACTTGTGGAGTTCCTTCAATATCTGGCCAAGTGAACCAAATTAATGAGATAACTAATACCCTACAGCGACTACATAAGTAACCAAAATCAATGAGTAGAAGACATACCTTACTCATCCGCCCATATTCTCCCATATCAAACCAAATCTTGCAAAGCTTAAGATTTGTCTTGAACCAAAGTCTCTACAGGGGTTAGTAGTAACGGGAATTAGTCTATAATATTTTCCTTTCAGGCTGCAGTTGTTTGATTCTAGCCATCCCAGCAGTGCAAGAAACTGACTGACATTAAAACTCCCGAGTAACATCCATGCAGCTCATGGATGAAACAAGGGCCTCACCTGGTTCTAACATCCACCAAGGGAGATGAAACCCTCCATTGGTTTGTCAGTGAAAAAAATTACTGCATTAACATCATGACCTAAAGAGCACCAATAAAATGGAGAATCTGACCTCATTCTTTGCCTCCTCAAGGGCCTTCAAAGTCGTCTGATAAAATTCTTGCAGGAGACCAAAGTTCTGACTAGCTGATCCAGAAACAAAATCCATGATATTGTTTATGCATTTCTCACTGTAATTTCGAGTTACTGCTGATTTGATGTATGTTAACATCTCCCTATAAGCATCCATCATCTCTTTATACCTCCCTAACCGGTAATATAGCTTAACTGTTTGTTTAAGTGCTTTAAACCCCCTGATAACAAAGAAAAATTGAGTATGTAACAGTTACTTAAAACAAAAGTTTCTATGCCAGTATTTACCAAAAAAAAATAAAGTTTCTATGCCAGTAGCTTCAAAAACAAAGTGAAAGCAGTCTCCCAAAACACACAAGAAACACTTTACTGAATCATAATTTCGGAAAGTTCAGGACATGATACATTACCTATTTCAATTACATCTCTTAAAATTCATGATATGTTTAAACACATAAATTACTTTATATTAGTAACATGAGGAAGGGAAATAGGTTCAGCACTCCACTTCAGTCCACCTCCTAAACATTCTAAAGTTAAAATTTCGCACATGTCATTACAGAAAATGCCTTTGCTATGTGAAGAAACAAGTATTACATTGCTGATCATGGAAAATCCAACTTTTACCATTCTTCACAGGAAATCTCCTGCCAACATGTAATGAAAACTCCCTAGGACAATTTTGAGAAGAATATCCTGAAAAATGTAAAAAATATTTCCAGTGAACACATCAATTAGGAGCAAGAAATTCTTTGTTTTGTCTTCCACTTGCCCAAAACCTAAAGGAAGTCACGGCCACAAATTCCTAATTGAAAGAAACAAAATATTCAAAACCTGCATGCTAACCATATGCCATTAGTTTCAGGTTACCACTAGACTAAAGTAATGTTAGCAGAACTTGCAAAGAACTTATCTATCCCTGCAAGTTAAGATCAAGAACACCACTGCAACGTCAGCTTAAACAGTTAATTGTGCATGCACCCTTGACTTGTCAGAGAATCTTTTTCACTTCTGATCTTTGGCTGCTTACATCTCAAACTTAAAAAATGAAGTGCAACATATAACAAAGGTTTTTAAAAAATACAAGGTTGAGGTTAAACAAAGAAACATGATTTTAATGTAAACACTAATACTGGCATACCTACAACTTACCTCACCAAAAGTATATGTGAAAACATGTAATACTTACCATTCTGCTTTCTCTTGTTCCATGCTGACTACTTCAGCAAAACCTGCAAGTGCCCCCTCAGGATCTGTTTCGACTAATCCTTTTACACATAAGAAACCAATAAACTGAAACATCAGTAGAACAGTTGAAGAATGAACCTTATTTGAGAAAACAAAGTCTGATTGAGAGAGAGAAATCGCAGAAAGATAGTTTTACAGAAAATTTAAGAATTATAGTTCATTAAATACAATGGTTATTACAACAGCGAGAGTTTCAAAACTGAATTAAATGTATAAAAGTTGTCAATGAACAAAACTCTAATTGAAAGACTAGAAGTAATTTAAGCCCAGAAAAAGAAAAAGAGAAACGAGTACAGTAATGTTGAACTGCTGTCATGAGTAAAAGAAACTTAAAAAATGAAACGAAACAAATACAGACACTAGTAGGTGGAAAAATGAGACCAACCGCTAAAACCAAATTAATAAGAATTTAGCTCCAAAAGTTGGGAAAACCATTTCAAACTTCTCCATCTTACAGTGAGTGGATAAGCTTATGCAAAACTCATTCATCAAATCCAAATAATGACTCCACAGTACCACCAACAAAATTGGCCATAGCACTTGCATTACTTTGCCATTACGCACCAACACATATATACACACCTATGTCACCATAGAAACCTAGACAGCGACCTCTTATACCTATACATGCAATTAAAATTTTCCCTTTCCACAGTTGTTGATTACAGAAAGGAAAATCTACATGAAACACACGCCAAAAATATAACAATAAGAAAAACAAATTTAAGAAGAAAAGAATAACCTTTGGAATTATAGTATTGGTTCTCAATATCAACATCCTGTTCCTCAGGCTCCTCATCCGAGTATTCGAACCCGTAATCCTCCATATCCGCATCTGCACATTCCCCCCAAATTACTCGTGCATCAAATACCAAAACCCTATTCCCGTTTACGGTTAAGAAAAACAAAACAATCCCATTTCAAATCTCGAAAAACAGGAAACATAATCTGAACCTCAGTTAGGGTTTCCTTAGTTCCCTTGTGATTCGCAATTAATGGCGATTTACAGATGAGGGAAACAGAAAAAGAAAAAGAAAAAGGAATAACGCAATCGCAGCACCTGAACCCATGTTTGATTGATGAATTCACTGAGTAGCAGCAGTACAGTAGCGACTATCGAAGTTGAGATAGTTACATTTCAATGAGTATCAAGGGGTCCAAGTCACTCCCTAAATTCAAATGAAACACCTGCAACAAAGACTTCCTCTAGTGCTTACTATCATGGTTTTAGCCGTCCTTTTAACTTTTTATTGGCGTAACTTATAAAATTATTGATACTGTTTTTAAATGTTTTTATTTATTTGTCAATCATTGTTGCCTTTTTCAAATATTTATAAAAATCGATATTTCTATCGTAAAAACCCAATTATTCCGTAATTTTTCAATCGAAAAAAATAAGTTGTTCCAAATATTCATATTCTAAAATTAATTGCTATTAATATCTTCTTATTCTTTTCATAAATTTATATTAATATCTTGATATATTCATACAAGAAAGTATTAATTTATTATTTTTAATTAAAAACTATATTGGAATAGAAGTCCATAACCCAAATTACTCCTAACAAAAATAAAACAAGGGTGAGCTCTAGCATGAAAAAAAAAGATTGAATCATCCTAAAAACTTGGTTCATGCTAACCAAATAGGGAATTTGATGTTCTTTGAATCTCTAACTTAGAGAAAGCCATTTTTGCAGACTTTGGTATCAAGAACAGTAGTAGCTACCACAACAGGATTACAGGTAACATTTAAGCTTCCAAAAAATTGAATATCTTATTGTTCAATTCCACAAGTTCAGGTCAGTACAGTATTCTCCTGTTGTTTTGTTTCTTCATCTCTTTCTTTTTTTTTCCTTCTTTTTTTTTTTTGCCTTTTCTAGGAACTTCCCTTGTATGTACAACAACATCTTCAACAACAACATTGGGGGAAGTTTGAGAAGAAAACTCCAAAAATAGGACTAACAACAACCTGTGAGCCACAACCCCAACATCAACCTCAGTAAAAACAAAAAATGGTGATGAAACCAAAACCTCAGTGATCAGCAGCCCTTGGAAACGCAATGCAAGTTCTCCCCCAGTGTAGTAGTACAAGCTATATATATATATACATAAACAACATATACTGTCTCACTCATTACCCATATGAGTGACTCTTTGTTAGAAGTTGGCTTTCAAAATTGAGAGGATGTCATCAATCCCTGCTAATGACTACTGTCCTCTTTTTTTGACTTGTTCTTGGTTGGGAAGTCCTCCAGCGTCTGATATTCCTCTCTCAGCAATCTATCCAGTTCTGGGTGTTTCTTCAATGATTCTTTATTTCCACGAAAATGGTGAAATGCCCTAACATAACATGCAAAACAAAATCCAAATACAACAGCAATGATGAATGCAGCCATTATGATAAGCCAACTTTCTTGAACAGGAGTACATTACATTGCGCAGAAATGTTTAAGAACCCTTATGTAGTTCAGGATATTTAGTGTTATCAAATAAGAAACTTCTTAATGATACATTCAGTTTCTAAATATTTGCAGACATGGTTGGAACTAGCATCATTCAATTCAACCATTAGACTAGAAAACATTCGTACAGCCCCATTTTCCGATAACTTCCCATTCAATTATCACAAAAATGTAAACAATGACCTGATCAATCAACAAATAATTTACATGATTATTCACCTTCACAGATCTATTTCTATGATAACCGTCTTTCTCTAATTTCTTTCATCTATACTAATATATATTATTACAATTCTGTGTCAATGAAAATGTTTTACCATCCCATCACCAAGAAAGTGTGATAAGAAGGGAATGACTTGTCCAAAGTTTGAGGTGGGGAACAACACGCTACCAAAAAGTATGATGAGAAGAGAATAAAAGGCATTACCAATACTTCTCAAGGCCATAAAAATTGCCTTTTCGATAGAAGTCAAGGGCGAGCTCTTCAAAGTCCTCATACAAGTCCTCCCTGAATTCTTTCTCCAGACCGTAACTGAAAATGGGAGACAGTTTAATCATTTTAAGTATTGGGCATCCACATAAACAGTACTAACAATTGGAATCAGATTCCTCCATTAATGAGAAAGGATAAGACACAATATTCAACTATAACAAATTTGGGGTGGTTGATGTATTAAAAGTCAAGAGATAAAACTCATCAGTAATACCTATAGAACCTAAAAAGACACTCTATCCCATAGTTGTAGTTAGCGGATGCATCTTCCAAGGCCAATTTTCGGAACTCATTATACATAGAAGGGACAAACATATCTCTCAGGAAATAACACCAAAACCTATACAACGTATTCATTTCCTGCATGAAAAGGTGAGCCAAAAGAAAGATTATCAAAAAAATTTAAAAACATTACATAAAGATACCAACTTTAAGAAATTGAACAATTTTTTGAATAGGGATAATTATCTTTCCCCCTTCACTAGCGAACTATTAACAGAAATAGTTTAAGAAAGGCACCTCACTGCAACCAATTCCCATCTTCTTCCTCTCACTAAGACATCGCTTATGATATTTCAGGTACCTAAAAAAGAAAGAGCAACCAAGTAAATAATTTTCACACCCACAAAAAGCTTTGCATGCATGTAGACACACATTATACAAACATAGTTATGCACCAGGAAATGCCTTACTTCTGCTGTTTGAAACCATTTTCCTCTAAAAGCTGATGGCTTGGATGTTGAAATGGTGGGAACGACTTAGGCATGGAACCCACTGGTGGACTACTCCCTGATACGCCATGAGATGAACCACTCAACTTTGAACACCTAAGACTGTAAAATTAAGTTTCAGAAGCATACTAGTTTAGTGAACACAAAAGACAAATCAAATGTCAAAACGTTGTGTAGTTATGAGGGTAAAATCCAGTAGTCTTAGTTCGATTCCCCTCACAAAGAAGCAAGTAAACACAAAATGTTGTCATTTTCTTTGATACAAAATAAACCAAAGCATCGTCAGTTGAGAAATTTTCTAATTTTTGAAACCATCAATTAGAAAATCTTTGATACAAAATAAAGCAAAGCATGTTGTTGAACTGGTAAAGGATTTGGCAAAAGACTCCAACTTAAAGCCAGTAAAATAACTTCACACTGACCCGTGATTTTCAGGAGGTGTAGAACTAAAGAAAAATCCAAAATTGCTTGGTGGACTCTCTGCTATGGGTCCAGGGGAACTGGGACCAGTGCCATGATTTCTAAAGTTGCTGGAAAAGAACCTCTGCTTCTGAGACTGCTTGGGGAAAACTTTATTTTGTTTCCTCAGATTATTTGAGCTTCCAGATTCTTCACGGCCACCGGCTTCAGAACTTCCACCACCCCTTGAAGACGATACTCCTGAACCACTGTAATTAGATCTTGGGGTCCCATCCTTGTTCCCAAAATTATACTTCCGAGGATTGGATCCCTTAGTTTTCAGTTCCTGAAATTTTCAAACTTTTCTCAGAATTTCAAGACATAGAGCTAGACCAGGGACACAATAACAAGAACAACTATATTACTAGTAACATATAACAAGACTCAACCTGCTCATAGAAATAGAGGCCATCATTTATTGCATAAGCAAGTTCATTTGACATGGATTTTGAATCTTTCCCACCCAAGTTTGGTCCTCCCCCCACTTTGCTGTTCTGCATACAACAGGTGTGAGTGACAAAACTATGAATAAACAATGGTCTTTTCATACATACAATCTGTGACCGTATGCCCACGTGTGAAATTACATGCCTACGCTGAGATGCACACACAAGTATACTAAAGAGAATGACAATGAAAAAGCTGATGAATAGAATGTGGATAAAGAAAAATAAACTAATAACATAAACCAACTTCCTAGAAATCTGGAAAATGCAAGCAAATGTTCAATTCACCAGTAGCATTATAAAATGTGTAGTGAAAAACTGTCTACACTCGAGATGAAATGTTTTAGGTGCTGCCAACCAAGCAATTTCATCCCCACATGTATTTTGATATGTCATTTCTTCTTTTGCAAGATCAACTGGCTAACCTCAAAATAGTATTTTGAAGGATAAAGGATGCAAATTTCAGCACAAATCTTTCCAACTTGATAGAGTGAAATTGTAATATAGGTTAAATTTTCAAGGGGATAATTGAACATAGTAAAGCTAGCCTCCGACACAAGACCGTCAATGTTTTATCATAACATAAAAATCAGATGGCTAAATATAATTCGCCTCCATTCACTTCTAAACAGAGCACACAATTTCAAAGGTTGCTAAAAGTGAAGTTCCTACTAAGAGTTGCTCAAGATAATGAAGCCCTTCTGCATCAGTTGCTAGAGAAAGAAGTCAACCTTGAGAATGGAAGACATAAACGATCGCAAGGTCCTGAACCAAATTAGTTGATATTTCATACCTATAGCAATGGTCTCATCTAAGACATGATAAAGCATCTTGTTGATTCAGATCTACAGTCCATAATTGAAACATGTACTGATTGCTTATCAATTCAATATCAGAATTACCCTTTGATTCTCGAGAATGTTACAAAGTATGTTTAATCAGCCAAAAGGACTAGAATAGCAAGTGCAGACATTTTTTACCAAGTTAATCCAATGATGTATAACGTAAGCTAAATATCATTTTCCACATTGAAACGCAGCGGCATACAGATTCCCATGAAAAATCACATGTCAAAAACATTAGATTTAACCTATTCTTTCACAAGTAAAAGTTCCCTAAAAACAATAATACCTGGGTTACAATCACCAGTCGGTGCACATCCTGATCATTGACAATAATCTCATCTTCACCATCATCATGTCTGGGAACATGGATAGATTAGAGCAATTAATTGCAGGTGACACTGATTCAGAATGACTCAGCATGTATACGGACAATCTTTTGTGTTAATTCATCTGAAATGGAATTTTTTATTAGTGTAATCAAACAGAACTTGTAATGTTCCATCTTTTCATCGTTTAGTTTACATTCTCATTCCAAAAAACAAAAGATTTAATAAATAAGGTTATCTTATTTCCCTTTTCCTGAAAAGGTATATGCAGATAAATGAAGGATCATATACAAGACTAGTAAGTTCTAACACTACTAGAACCAAAATTCATATCTTGGGTGTTGACTGCCCCAAAAAACCCCAAAAGCACTTGATTGAACTAGCCCTACTTCAGATATCCAAAAAGCGTAAGAGAATCCAATTGTCTGATTTGTATGCTCTCATAAAAAAATGAGTATTGACATTAAAACATGAGTGTGTAAGTACACGTGTGACTTTGTATGCACAAATGAATCAGCCCAGTGAATCCGATTGTATGATTTGCATACTGTGATTTGAAAAATATTGACATTAAAAACCATGAGTATGTGAGTATGTGTCTGAATCATATTTCATAAATGAATCAGAACAGACAATCTAGTAATAGAATAGAAGGAAAGAAGATATGCTGACGGTTGAACCAATGAGGATAGAACCACTGGCACATTCAGAGCCGATAAGTAGCTTCCCCATGAAAGAAAAGCCAAAGACTATTTTGTCACAGTTAACATAAGATTCAGTCCTAGGCCCACCAAAAGTGTAAAATTTGCCATTGAATGGTTTCTTGACATAGTATCAAAACCTTTACAATGAGAGTTCACAAGTCCATCCCCCCAAAGATGAGCCTATGCTTTCTCTGCTTCCAGTTTAGTGCCTTCAATATGATAGAGCAATTTAAGTTTAATACATAATCTAATCCTAGACCTCGTCAACTGCTTAAATTTTTAGGTTGCATGGTTACCCAACAAATTTAGTGCCAGCACTTTAAACTTTAAAGAAAGAAAAGGTCAACAAAGTAACAGCAGAAACCAGGTAAGTTACAAAGGTTAAAAAAATTCAAAGATCCGAATTTTCATTATAAAACCAAGGAAACGAGATATTTTCCAAAATGGACTACAAAGAAAATGGCCTGAAAAATATTTTAAGAGAATATACTTTCTGTTTTCAACTACCACACAACTTTTCAACATCTTTATCAATTCAAAGATATAATGCGACTATTATTAACATGAGATAAGTTTCCAAATTTTCTAGTTTTCCTTATAGCAAAAAAGCATTTCAACACAAATCTCCAATTTTCCTTTGTCCTATAAATTTTAAATTACTCCAATTTTCCACAATCAAACACACTCACAAATCTAAGCATCTCATTTATGACGAAATTCTGGAAATGCTTAAACATGTTTTAGATTGCACCCTTAAGTTTTGGAACATTCATCCAAAGAAAACATGTCAAGATGTTAACAAATTCTTAGCAAAATCGATTACCAAGTACGGTAATAGTGTGAAAAAAGGAAATGAAAGATCCAATATGAATATGAGTACCTTCTCACTGGAAAATGGTCATTACACTTCATTGTCTTCTGCTCAAGCTCTAGCTCCTCATCAAGCATAAAAGTATTGGCAAAATCATCAAGGTTCTTGGAAGCCACATTTGATGATCCTTTGTTTACATGATTATTACTTATAGTTGGCTCATCAACTTCTGAATGGTCTGGCTGAAGACTGCGGTAGCTGATTCCAAGCTCTGAGAACATCGAGCTTAATTCAGAAGTACAATTTCCACTTGAATCTATATATTCATCCGCAACTGATTGGTTTTCACCTTCATCTTCTGTTTTACCCGCTTGTAAGAATCCAGGAATATCATCATTTGGTAATCCCTGTCTAGCCAAATCGGCATGATATGAAACTTCAGCAACTTCTTCAATGGGATCCTTTGTTTTTTCTTCATTAGTCTTCTCACCAATTTGATCCTCAGAAGTCTGAGCCTTTGGTGATGATCTATGCTCAGTGGAAACTGGAAGCCACTTTAACCAATCTTCACGTTTTCTTATCTTGTCACCCTATCAATACATAAACCCATTACAATTCACCAAAAAAGAAAAGCGTGAAAATTTTGATACACCTTGCAAGGATATCCTGCAATGAGAGTTGAAATATCATAATCGATGCCATAAAAGAGAAGACAATTACAAATTGTTAACTATGCAGTCTGAATATAAGTTTGGTTCCATGATAAACAATAAATGTCATAGTAAACATGCAAATTTTCTTATTTACATAAGCAATTTCTTCCAAACTATTTCAAATGAGGAACAAAATGGATATCTAATTTGATAACTGTCCTATGTCTAAAGAAGAGAAGAAAGCACAGAAAGAATTCACTTCATATCCGAAACAATGTGGTTCACAAGTGTTAGAAATTCGTAGTAATTTGTAGGCATTATGTTAAGGTGAATCATGAATTTTAGTTCAGAAACAGAAATTTCAGCATTAAGACAACGTGTTGACTAAAGGAATATCAAAGTAAACGTAAACAGAGTACTGATAATTTAGTACAACTAGGACTCTGTCTCAATCAGCTTATAACCAAATTACGGACTCTAAAATCAATAGTAAGGGGATAGCAAACCTGCACTTCCACTGAACTAGAACTTTGTAGTGCATCAAGGATAAAAGGTATGTCCGTAGTCATTTTTTTAACCTGTAAGATGAGAAATTTGATCCCTTTAGTTTGCTCAGTTCAACAAGGCTAACTTGCTGCAAGTAACAGGTAGCGATGAAAAAACATTACTTCTCATTGAACTGAAGGCATACACAATGTGATGAAAAATAATAGTTTACAAGAGTTAATGGGCAATCTCACATTAACAACATGCAACAGAAAAAAAAAACAGAAGAGGTGCTAGAGACATAATTTATATGATTAAGCGTAAGATGAGCTGCATTAGAACTCATACCCTTTTGAAGTCGGCAATAGTTGATATTGGAACCCATCCTTGGTCATCCATCAAGGATATTAGGTAGTGGTCAGTTTGCAGATTTTCATCACTGCCATAAAGAGATAGGAAGCAAGTAGCAAATATAAGTAATACACAACAACAATGAGAAGCTTCTTCTTTCAAATATTTTTATAATGACTTCTATGGTTTCACCTCCCCATTAATTGGCTCAATTAAGTTTCAAAGGTAGAACTCAGCACACTCAATTCCTAGTTTAGAGTATTAACTCCCACCTAGTCAACTTTTCAATTTAAGGTAAAAAATTTTGACTCATCTAGCAGTGCCATCTCATTACATTTCTATTCTGTCTTAATAGCATAAGATTGCTGATTTCTCAATATCAAATATGAGAGACGATAAACAGACATCGTTTTTCAATCCAAATAAAAGAAACACTGGAACTAATGGGTGTTAATGGCATTTGGGATATAGCTCTGTTGGCTTTAACCTTATTGAGTGTGTGAGAGTCCAAGTGCGTGTGAATCTGAGCGTGTACAAGAGAGAGAGAGAGTGAGAGAGTAGTGAAGGAGCAGGAGTAGCCAGAGCAGCTAGAGGAGAAGAAAAAGAACAGAACATCATTAGCTGATGATTCTCAGCAATTACGAACCTGAAGTAATACTCAATTTGTCTTACTATGTTAACCTTTAAAGCTAGCATCTCTTGGGAGACTACATGTATCCCTTGATTCATAGGGTAAAACCGTGATGGATGAGGTCCCCCAAAAGAACCAGGAGGGGGGGCAGGAAAATAATATATAGGTGGTCCTGTGAAATAGATATACATAATACATCAATAATGCACAACGATAAACATTAATAGAAATAGAAATAGAGGAGAATCTTGAACAAGTTTATGCCAAAAGATAATTATAAATGAAGCAAAGAAATAACAAGAAAAGAAACATGTGGGAGAAACATGTGGACAAAGGTAAAAATTAGCCATTAGTGCACATAATTAACTTAAGTACAGAGCAATGAGACTAAACAATTACCATGAAAAGTTGGACTGACCACAAAACTCGGAGCTGGTGCAAAGAAAGGATGCCTGACTACAGGCCTTGATGCCATACCATGTTGCAAGGGGATGTGATCACCAGGACCAAGGGGTCGTTGATGATTCCATGGATGGTTTATATGACCACCTGAATCTCCCATATTAGGTCTTCTGTTTGGAAATTGTACAAAATATGCATTGGCATCACCTCTTACTGGAGACTGAACATTCCCAGGTGGAACAAAAGGCTGCGTTGGGGGTGTCTTGGTCCCACTCTTTAACAAATGTGTTTCAACAGTAGGAAAAGGTGAAGGGCCAGGAGGGTAAGAATATCCAGGAATCGCAATGTGCAGTGGGGGTACCACAGCAGGAAAAACAGGTTGCATATAGGGTTGTGCATAAGGTAAGGGTACAGGGAAAGGAGGTGCCCCATTTGGGTTGCGTTTGGAGCCTGATTTTGGATGCCTTGATGAAAATTTATGAGAAAGATTAGAATTTCCTGAACCATGTGACTGTTGTTGTCCAAGTGATCCCTGGAAAACACAAACAGCTTAGTAAAAGAAAACAACATTATCTGTAACAAACCAAAATACTCATCCAATGAGACGTCGGGTCAAATGAAGTAAAATATCCAAATGAGAAACATTGATCATGAAAATCAAGATACTGATGCACCGTGAAACTTGGTGCATTCCTTTGCATGATGCTAAATCATTGCCGCCTTCCTAATGACAACTTTAAAGCTTCTATATAGGATTTACAGGAATGGGTAACCTCAATGTTTCTGCAAACTGGCTTATTTCCTAATGGCTTGATACGTGGACACCACAGTAAGAATATGCAATAACATCTAGGATAGTTGTATAAGGGAAAGCTAATGAAACAAAAGTCAGGTCCAGTAGTTGTAAGCAAGCAATCCACTTCATAACCAAATTCAAATTAGCAAGCAATGAGGCTGAAAGCATACAAAATATTTCTATAAATGTAAATCAGAACAGCAACCGAAACACTTCACAACCAAAAGACATGAACCAATTATCAAAGCATCATAAAGCCGTTCCTATGTATATCATTTCATTGCTCCATACACAAGGTGTATTTGCATCAGTATTTGGCAGACAGAAAACGCATATACATTATTCTCTATCTTGCCAATGCTTATTGCAATGTTGATAGATCAAAGGACTGCAAAAACCGGTCTGCTTCCTGCTCAGATATTATTTAGCTTGGTGATAGGATTCTTACATAAGAACAGCATGCAATAAGTAATCGAGTGTATAAAATTTTGGCATTTCAATCACAAATCCAATTCCAGGAATCATACTACTGCCTGTCTCCGATGGACAGCAAAAGAACACTTGAAATATGTAGATCTGAAATACCATGCCCAAATGGGAAAAACGTAAGTAGAATTTTTTAAAAATAAAGACATCAGATATCAGCAAATAAAAAATAAATTGGGAACTTAAAAAATCTGACTCAAACTAGACAACAAAGAAATCTCCACAAGAAATTTATCATTGAGCATGAAGACGGCTATATCACAAAACCAACCGACCATTGGATGTAATTTTACCAGTCCAACATTCTTCCTATCACAAACCCACAAAACTAGAGTAGAAACACTTTCCGTTAGCCTCCTATAGAAATGAAAATCTAATCCCATTCGACAGCGCTTAACAATGTACATATACAAGAATAGTAACAGTTAACGAGCCACTCCATTAGACAAGTACACAACTTACATGACCATCCAAAAATCAAACCAAAACAGAAGGTTGGCATACCTCTGTCGGAGATGGTCGAGGAGACGCAGTCCCAGGTCCATCTCCGGCAACTGTAGGGGGCGGCTTCGCGGCGGTATCGTTACTCTTAGAGCGTTGTTGTTGGTGAGCGTCAGCAAGAGCCGGCCAAGACTCGGCCTGGGCGCCCATCACCGGAGCCTCGGCTATTATCGGAGTTTTCCAAGGCGACTTGGGCCCACTACTAACCTCCTTCTGATCACCCCCTGCTTCATTTTCCGCCATCGCCATAACCACCAACCCAATCACAGCCTCCCCAAAAAGCACTAAAACCCCGATTCAACAAACGACCGGAGTCAACTTGACTAAGATACTCCCTAAAGATTCACACTTTCTTATACCCACTTCAATGGAAGGACAAATCAAGTACCCAATTAGCTTCAAAATCGTAAGTATGCAGAAAGGAATCAGAAACCGGAGTTCAGTGTTTGCCCAAGTTGGCGTTTTCAAGGAATGAAAAACTGTTAAAACAGTTAAGGCCGTTAAAGGAAATGGGTTTATGGGGTCTGCAGAAACAGAAAGAGAGATTTGTGAAAATCGTCCTCGAACTCAATAAGAAGAGATGGAGAGAGACAGAGAGATTAACAGCTCAGAAAGTGAAGCCTTAGCAGGTGTGTTTTGGGGAATTGGGTTTTTCACAGGAGAGTGACAATAGCTAAGCAGTTGGGTATTTCTTTCGAGTGTCAGCTGTTGGGGTCACTTTATTGGATTGGAAACGGAAATTTGGAGACTGGAAATAGAGAATTGAGCAGTCCAACTTAGGAAGTGAGAGAGAACAAACAAAGTCTTGAGTTTTTACTGTGCAAAAACCCTAGGAAGGATCGGTTGAAGGACTCGCTTTAGGCACATGGGCTTTAGCCCGAAATAAAGGCCCAAATTTTGCCTTATCAACCATTAGTGAAGAAGCCATTTTTTTAATATATATAAAGTCAAGAGAAAACTTTATTTATTTATTTATTTAAATAAATGTATTATAGGCTATAAAAAGTACCGTAAATAATAAAAAATGAAGAAAAATAAGATAAAAGACATAGAAATCTCTTATAATTTAAGGGGCTGTTTTTTTTATTTTTTTCTTCCGTTTTTTTGTCATTATTAAAAAAACAGGTAAGTAAAATTTGTTTGTCTAATTTTGTTATGATTTTTTGTTTTTGAAAATAAAAAACCACAACAGTTTTACAGAAACAAGAAAATATCGTTTTTCATAATTTTGACAACATATTTTCTTTGACAGAAAAACAACATATCCCTATTTACTATCCGTATTATTTTAATTTAATTATTAATTTTTTAAATTTTTAATAAATCTTTATATTAATAAAATTTTA